>CP139509.1:283146856-283339040 GCA_021014915.2 Artemisia tridentata subsp. tridentata
TAGATTCGAATTTATGTAAACTCAACTCTTGAACAATATGAACAAATATAAATATAAATAAGCGATGCAAGTAAGGTAATGAAAGGAAATGAAAGATAGAGATGGAAAGATTGAACCGCGAGACAAGAGATTTATAGTGGTTCGGCTACAAGGACACCTTCCTTGCCCTACTCCACTCCCCGAGCACCTAACTCGAGAGTTTTCTTCACTATGTCAACAAGCTCCCTTATGGCGGAGAAAACCTTACACAACTTTAGCTTACACCGGCTTAACGACACAAAGCTAGATGTTGGGTTCTAATCGTAGCTAGAACCAATCTCACAACTTCAACACGACTTCTTCAAAACTTATTCACGACTTCTTCACGACTTCTTCATGACTTCTTCACAACTTCTCGCACACCTTCTTCACTACTTCTTCACAACCTAGCACGACTAATCTATTCTTCTACTTCTTCACACCTTCACTACTTACACACCTTGACCTCTTCACAACTTAACTACTTACACACCTTGACCTCTTTACAACTTCACTACTTACACACTAATCTAGCCTAACCAAATATGCCCACACTTATCTAACAAATATACACAACTTATACACAAATGAATGGATGATTATACAAGCAACTTAGGTAGCAAGATGATACTAAGTTGCAATACTTCTTCTTTAGATGTTGAAGGAGTATTCTTCTTTTGCACTTGGATGGTGGAAGCTTGGATCACTTAGAAACCAATGCTTAAGAATATATGTTCAAAGGGTTTTTAGAAAGGATTAGAAGAGATTTAGAACAGAAGGTTTGGGGTGCAAAAGGTGAGGAGAAAGTCCAGAGATGAACCAGTATTTATAGGCAAATCTGAGAGCCTACAGGAGCGGGGCGGTCCCCTTAAATAGATGGTTGGCCCCCTTAAAATTAAGCGGACAGCCTAGTATAATTAAGGGGGCCGCACTTTCTGAACGTTGCTCAGATTTGTCTTTTTGTGGGGAAGGTTTTTCTGGAACATTTTTGCCATTTTTGGTTGAAAATTTAAATTCATAAATTTATAAAGGATTAAACATTTTTATTTAATACCAAAAATGATTTTCTAAAAGATATAAAATGTTTGTGACATTTTATAAAAAATCTAGTGATTAAGAAAATGTTCCTTTGATCATATAATGCATTAAGCATTTGTTTATTCATACCTTAAGTGATTGAGTTGTTAAAATAGATATTTACAACTAAATACTTGTTTACGTCATAATTTTTCGTTTAATGATTTTACATTTTGTGATTATCAAAACGTAGAGATATCGAAAAATATTAATAACTTGTTTAGGCATTATTTATATCAACAATCTCCCCATTTTTGATGATTACAAAATCTAAACTCATTAAATTGAAAAATTAATTTTTAGACAAGTATTTAGTGAGTTTATATCTACTTCTCCCCCTTTTTGTAGAATCAAAAAGGTTATGCCGACAAGTTTTATAAATAAAATTTGTCGGGACGAGAACTCCCCCTTGATGTGTACTCCCCCTCCTTCGAGGGCACCAAGGAGACGAGCTATGGAAATCTTGGCTGCAAAAACAAGTTAAGAACACAAGACATATATATGCATAGCAAAAATATTTAGAACAAACAACTAATCATATTTATTCATTCAAGATGATCATGTGTAAAACATAAATCATCATTACATCACATAAAATAAGGATTACAACATGAGTAAAAGATACTAATGATCCTAATATTGCCAAAAAGAGCGATTGAACTTGCTTGCGACACAAAATGGTGAGGGATTTTATTTTGGGGTGGAAGGCATGTGAATGGGACTTAGTTGTATGATGGTGAAGGAAATGGAGCGGGTGGAGTGGATCTAATGATGTTATATCGGGTTAGAGGAGGAATGGGATGAGGACGAGTAAGAAGATATTCGATCCAAGAAATATCTTCACTCAAGTGGAGAATTTGTTTTTGAAGGAAGATGCAACAAGGGCAATAGTGGGTGTGGTTTGCAACTTGATCCAAGTTAAGAGAGTGGGGTAGGCAATTTGTGTAGGGTGAGGATGGAGGTTGTCCTTTGTTGCGTTGTGCAAGGTGCATAGCAAGGAGATCGCTAAGGTCGTGGATTTGGTTAATCTCTTCATGGAGCTTTTGCTTCTCCATGGCAATATGGTTTTGATCATTTGGTGGGAATGGATGAAATTGGGGTGTGTGGTTTGAGTTTAAGTTTGATGTTTGACCAATGTGATGATGATTTTGGAAGGTTTCATTGAGGGTGGTTTGAGGTTTAGAAGTGTAGTTTGGGATGAATGTGGATGTTTCGCCAACATGATAGGGTTTGTGAAATGGTTCAATGGAATGATGTTGAGATCTTGGAGAGTAGTTGGGAATGAAAGTGGATGGAGGTGTTGGTTGTCTAGTCACACCATTTGTGATGGACTTGTTGTGAGGGTGAGGTTTTCTTTTCCACCCGGGTTTCATGGTCATCCTTGCTAGCTTTGAGGTTTTTGGTTTTGAGTTGATGGGAGAAGACATGATGGGATGAGTAAATATGGTGAGGAATGGGGTTATTTATAGTGGAGGATTGATGTGATTAAGGATGGATAAACTTGTTGGGGTGATCATGGCAGAATATGTTTGTGAATTTAGGGAAGTGTAGAATGAAATTGGCTAAAAAGCAGAAAAAGATTTTGTGAACTCGTCCTGCAGATGGCCGATCCCCTTAATTAGGGCCGGTCCCCTAAATAATTAAGGGGGCCGCCTTATGAATTAAGGGGGCCGCCCATCTGGTGTCATTTTGAGTTCCAGAAATGAGTTTTTCTGCAGAAATAGGTAAGGAGGGCTATGATTTGAGCTTTTGGTTTTAGGCAAGTCCCACTCTTTGAGGCAAGAAAGTATGTAACATATTATTAACTATGCGTGCAAGACATATTAATTAAGCAAATAAGCAAGCAATTATATCTAGCAATCAAGAATTTTGAAACAATTAATCACATAAGGAAATGGGGTAATAGACTAAAGGTACTAGAAACTTAACAAGATGATGATGGAACAAAAGTGGAGATGTTATATGCAATTTTGTTCTAGTGTGTGCCTATATGCAACAAATGTGGAGATGTGATTGTTTCGACTCCTAAATGCAAAAATTTCCTAAGAAACAATCCAAAGTCTCTTTGATTTGATTTTGCTCAATATATGAATATCAAAGATATATATTAGGTTATATATTTTGACAATTCATGTGAGATTTTATGCATGAGAGAAAAATATTTTTAGCATTATTCAACAATGCAAGAGAAATGATTTTCATGTAATTTCCTAGATGTGAGAATGATTTAAATAAAATGGATTGGGTTTTGTATATAAATATGTTTATGCAAAAATAGAAGTGTTCCCCAATCTTTAATTTTGTACAAAATAGATTCCTAGACACAGATGAGAGGAAGGGAGAGGAAGGAAAAAAAAATTCTGACAGATGGCCGGTCCCCTTAAATAGGTGGGCGGTCCCCTTAAAATTAAGGGGGCCGCCTTTATGAATTAAGGGGGCCGCCCATCTGACGATTAAAATTTTACCAAAAGTGCAGAAAATTCAGTCAATTTGTTCCATCATTCCTAGGCCTAAACGTAAGTGGTTAAAGAGTTCGCGCTTGAGGGGTTTAGTGAATATGTCCGCTATGTTATCTTCCGATGCAACCTTTTCTATAGATATGTTTCCTTTTTGAACGTTGTCGCGAAGGAAGTGGTGGCGTATTTCTATATGTTTAGTCCAAGAGTGTTGAACGAGATTTTTACTTAAATCTATAGCACCTTTGTTATCACACATAATTGGGACATTATCTAACCTAATGCCATAATCTACGAGAGCTTGTTTCATCCATAATGCTTGTTGACATGCCTTTCCAGCGCTTACGTATTCGGCTTCTGTAGTAGAAATAGCAAGAGCGGTTTGCTTCTTCGAAAACCAAGATGTTAGACAACATCCCATAAACATGCAAATACCGCTAGTGCTTTTTCTATCCACGTAGTCTCCCGCATGATCCGAATCCGCATAGACGATGGTTTCTATGCCGGATCCCTTAGGATACCATAATCCTAAGTGTATAGTGCCTTTAATGTATCGGAAGATACGCTTAACCGCTTCTAGGTGAGAGGTTTTGGGATCCTCTTGAAAGCGAGCACAAAGGCAGACACTAAACATGATATCCGGTCTACTTGCCGTTAAGTATAGTAAACTACCTATCATCCCTCTATACTTAGTGTTTTCTACGGACTCACCTTCTTCATCTCTTGTGAGTTTTACTTCTGTAGACATCGGTGTTTTCATAGGCTTAGAGTCTTCTAGTCCAAATTTCTTAAGCATTTCCTTAATGTACTTAGATTGATTAAAGAATATTCCATCTTCTAATTGTTTTATTTGTAATCCTAGAAAGAAATTTAGTTCACCCATCATACTCATCTCAAACTCATCATGCATGATTTTGGCGAATTCATCACACATATCCTGACAAGTGGATCCAAATATAATGTCGTCGACATAAATTTAGACAATGATGAGATTTGGGCTTTTCTTTTTCGTGAAAAGTGTGTTATCTACCATTCCCTTGGAATAATCATGTTTAATAAGAAAAGCTTTTAATCGATCATATCAAGCCTTGGGAGCTTGTTTGAGTCCATATAAAGCTTTCTTGAGTCTATAAACATAATCAGGTTTTGCGAAGTCAATGAATCCTGGAGGTTGTGCCACGTATACCTCCTCATTGATAAAACCGTTAAGAAATGCACTTTTCACATCCATTTGAAATAACTTAAAGTCTAGGGCGCATGCATAGGCAAGGAGTATTCTTATAGATTCTAATCTAGCTACGGGGGCATAAGTTTCGTCATAGTCAATTCCTTCTTGTTGATTATAACCTTGGGCAACTAACCTAGCTTTGTTCCTAGTAACAATTCCATTTTCATCTAACTTATTTCTATATACCCATTTAGTTCCTATGATGGTCATATTCATGGGATTTGGGACTAGTTCCCAAACGTCATTTATCTTAAATTGATTTAGTTCTTCTTGCACAGCCATTACCCAACTTTCATCTTTTAAAGCCTTATTTATATTCTTTGGTTCTATTGTTGAGAGAAAACAAAAGAAGTTATTTTTATCTTGAGCTTGTGATCTAACTGTTCTTTGATTTAGGTTTCCTATTATATTATCTATTGGGTGTGATTTAGATTCCTTAATATTTACTATTTCGTTTTCTCCTAGTGTTATATTTTTATTATCATCACCTAAGGGTTTAGTTTTACTAACCTCAATGGCTTCTTCTTCAACTAAGTCATCATCTTCTAGAGGCAATGTTTTAGGTGGTGGTGGAGTTTCATCAAATATTACATTCAAGGACTCTTCTACTTTCATAGTGTGTTTATTAAGTATTATATAAGCTTTACTGTTTTGCGAATACCCTAGAAAGATTCCTTCGTACGACTTCGGATCAAACTTAGTAAGGTAATCTTTTGTATTGAGAATAAAACATTTGCTCCCGAATACCCTAAAGTAATTTAGATTAGGTTTTCTACCTCTTAATAACTCATATGGGGTTTTTCCTAATATTCGCCTAATTGAGACTCTATTTATTATATATGTTGATGTATCTACGGCGTGACACCAAAATTTTTGTGGGATAGATTGTTCATTTAGCATTGTTCTACTCATTTCTAGTAAGGAACGATTCTTTCTTTCTACTACCCCATTTGATTGTGGAGTGCGAGGAGCGGAGAAATTGTGAGATATTCCATTTAAGTCACAATATTTTCCGAACTGCACTTCATTATCAAATTCCCGACCATGGTCCGTCCTAATAGATACTATAAAACATCCTAGTTTGTTTTGAATCATTTTACTAAATATTTCAAACTTATTAAAGGCTTCGGTTTTATCACTTAAAAATCTAGTCCACGTGTATCGTGAATAGTCGTCTACAATTACCAAGGTATAACGGTTACCTCCGTAACTCCGCACAGCGGATGGTCCAAAAAGGTCCATGTGTAATAATTCTAGGCATCTAGTAGTGGAGACTATGTTCTTAGCTTTATGACTAGCATGCGCTTGTTTTCCTATTTTACAGGCATCACAAAAATGTTGATCATATCTTAGGTTTGGCAAATTTCTAACTAATTCCTTAGAGGCTAGGGATTGTATTTGTTGCATATTAGCGTAACCTAATCTCCTATGCCACAATGTAGAGTTATCATCTAAGGTTGCTAGACATATTTTATCTCCCGGTTTATTTCCTAGTTTCATGACATATACGCCACCTTTCCTAATTCCTCTACCTATGACCTTTCCGTCCTTAACTATTTCGCTATCTCTATCGGTAAAGGTGACTCTACACTTATTATCACATATTTGTCTTATACTAAGCAAGTTGTATGTTAAATTATCTACATGCTCAACATTTTTAATAGTTAGAGAGTCTTGAGAAATCGTACCTTTTCCAATGATTTTACCACGAAAGTCACTACCGAAAATAACGTTACCTCCGTTGTAAGGCTTGTAAGAGGAGAATAGCTTGCGATTCCCCGTCATGTGCTTCGAGCATCCACTATCCTTAATCCATTCGTCAGGCTCCAAATTTATTCCTAGGCATATTTCATCGGTAGCTTGAGCTACAAGACATTTTTCGTCGTTTGCTTTGTCCGCCTCGTCTTTGTCGCTATCACTCCGTGCTCCACTAACAAAGGCGCTTTGGTAATCATAACCCGGTGGCTTCGGACATTCGCCAATGAGATGGTTTGGACTTCCACATCTAAAGCACTTTCTTTTCCCGTAGTTATCATTCCTACTTCTTTGAAGCGATCTTCTTTCATCTCGTGGTTGTCTTGTGAATCTTCCTCGTCTCTTAAAGAATTTCTTGAACTCTCTTACGGCCATTGCATATTCTTCGTCTTCACTATCGTCACTTGAATCGTCATCATCACTAATTTCCTTTCTGACCTTTAGCGCAAGTGATTTTATTTGATCTTTCTTGCTCTTGACCGTTTCCGAGTCTCTCTTTATAATTTCTTCATGAACCTTCAAGTTGCCGATAAGTTCATCAAGCGATAACGTCATCAAGTTCTTCGATTCTTCAATAGACGTGACCTTCGCGCGCCATTTTGGATGTAATGCCCTAAGAAATTTTCATACACAATTTTTGCTAGAAAAAGTCTCATCAAGTGCTTTTAAACTTGTGATGATAGTGTTAAATTTAGCAAATGCATTATCAATAAATTCCTCTTCAGGAATTGTAAATTGTTCATATTGTTGAACAAGAAGATCAATTTTGTTGTCTTTGACTTGACTATAACCTTGGTGAGTGATTAATAAAGAATCCTAAATTTTTTTTGCGGTTTGACACATAAAAATTCGTTCATATTCTTTGCGTGGTAATGCATTATAAATTACCATTTTAGCCTCATTATTTTTTGCTAGTTTCCTTTTCAAATCATCATTTTGTTTTTCAAAAGGTACAATTTCATCTATTTTAGTTAAAGGATTATTTTGAATAGGGGAAAAATCACCATAGGTAATAACATGCCAAAGATCAAGATCTTTTGATTTCACATAAGTTTCGAATCTATTTTTCCAATAAAGAAAACCATCACTCTCGAATAGTGGTGGTCTTTGCATAGATTGCCCTTCTAAATATTTTTCGGATTCCATAGATCGTTTCAAGTTTTAAAATACAATTTATTTTAAAAATCTTGTTTGACGTGGCTCTTGATACCAATTGTGGAAAACTAGAAGGGGTTTGAATAGTTTTACGTCTTTTTAATTTTTATTATGAAAACTTTGTTTACTTTTAAAACTTAGATTCGAATTTATGTGAACTCAACTCTTGAACAATATGAACAAATATAAATATAAATAAGCGATGCAAGTAAGGTAATGAAAGGAAATGAAAGATAGAGATGGAAAGATCGAACCGCGAGACAAGAGATTTATAGTGGTTCGGCTACAAGGACACCTTCCTTGCCCTACTCCACTCCCCGAGCACCTAACTCGAGAGTTTTCTTCACTATGTCAACAAGCTCCCTTATGGCGGAGAAAACCTTACACAACTTTAGCTTACACCGGCTTAACGACACAAAGCTAGATGTCGGGTTCTAATCGTAGCTAGAACCAATCTCACAACTTCAACACGACTTCTTCACAACTTATTCACGACTTCTTCACGACTTCTTCACAACTTCTTCACAACTTCTCGCACACCTTCTTCACTACTTCTTCACAACCTAGCACGACTAATCTATTCTTCTACTTCTTCACACCTTCACTACTTACACACCTTGACCTCTTCACAACTTAACTACTTACACACCTTGACCTCTTTACAACTTCACTACTTACACACTAATCTAGCCTAACCAAATATGCCCACACTTATCTAACAAATATACACAACTTATACACAAATGAATGGATGATTATACAAGCAACTTAGGTAGCAAGATGATACTAAGTTGCAATACTTCTTCTTTAGATGTTGAAGGAGTATTCTTCTTTTGCACTTGGATGGTGGAAGCTTGGATCACTTAGAAACCAATGCTTAAGAATATATGATCAAAGGGTTTTTAGAAAGGATTAGAAGAGATTTAGAACAGAAGGTTTGGGGTGCAAAAGGTGAGGAGAAAGTCCAGAGATGAACCAGTATTTATAGGCAAATCTGAGAGCCTACAGGAGCGGGGTGGTCCCCTTAAATAGGTGTCCGACCCCCTTAAAATTAAGGGGACCGCCTAGTATAATTAAGGGGGCCGCCCTTTCTGAACGTTGCTCAGATTTGTCTTTTTGTGGGGAAGGTTTTTCTGGAACATTTTTGCCATTTTTTGTTGAAAATTTGAATTCATAAATTTATAAAGGATTAAACATTTTTATTTAATACCAAAAATGATTTTCTAAAAGATATAAAATGTTTGTGACATTTTATAAAAAATCTAGTGATTAAGAAAATGTTCCTTTGATCATATAATGCATTAAGCATTTGTTTATTCATACCTTAAGTGATTGAGTTGTTAAAATAGATATTTATAACTAAATACTTGTTTACGTCATAATTTTTCATTTAATGATTTTACATTTTGTGATTATCAAAACGTAGAGATATCGAAAAATATTAATAACGTGTTTAGGCATTATTTATATCAACAGTACATTTATTTAATAGGAGTCACCAATATATGTGTTTGGGGAAAAATTCGTTTTAAAATTGTTATAAAAACTTAAGTATATTTTTCTAAAATATCGTTTTAGTGATATAAGTGTTAACCATGTACAAGTTTTGATAAACGATATATGTGAGTTAAATGTTTACTAGTTTAGATCCGAACTAATGTTTATAAGTTGCCATTAGTATCTAATGTTTATAAGTTGCCATTAGTATCAAAAGTTTATAATAGGTGGTGTATATATATATATATATATATATATATATATATATATATATATATATATATATATATATATATATATATATATATATATATATATATATATATATATATATATATATATATATATATATATATTGTTTGTGTCGTAATTTAATGTTTTCACAACTGGTTGTGAGTTTATGACGAGATTTGTAAATTATGTGAAAAGAGATAAGCCGGGATTAAGTTGTGAAATAATTCGATTACGAGTCCATGTCGGTACATACTTTTAAATAACGATTACGGAATTGACTTTTATTTGATCGCATATTTATATATACTCGACCATTTTATACACGCACCCCTCATACCCTTTGTTGGGTTGTGGCCCAACTTAAAGTCAGGGGGAAGATTGGACTGGATTGCTTACTCAATAACTAACGCCCCAAGATGGGTCTGATGGGCTGTGAGCCGCCAACTCAATTTATACGGAGTGGGCTGGACTGAAAAACTAACCACCAACGCACCACATTGGGCCTGGTGGGCTTAAAATTTGCACGAACACACACAAGTCCAATGGGAACTTGTGTGATAGTTCTAGGAATACATGGAAGCAGGGTGTTTGACACCAAAATAATTCTTAATGCCAAAAGTTCAGGTCGAGCTCGAGTACAACTCGAAAACTTAACATAGTGACCTCAAGATTTATGTGAGGTGATGGACTGGGTTAGACACCATGGTTTCATCAATCACGACACACTTAAACCAAGTTTTGATTCAAGACTTTGGTATTAGAGTAACTCGGAAAACAACCCAACATCCTTTTTGGGTTTTGATCTCAAAGTTGGACAAATAACACACCCCTTTGGGGTTCTTGTGAGACTCGAACACAACTCAACAACCCTTGTGGGTTTGAGTTCAAACCTGTACACAACACACACCCCTTTGGGGTCCTTGGGGAATCGAATTCAAAACAGCCGTATATGGGTTGTTCTTGAGCCAAAGGTGTGATTCAATCAACTATACTCGCAACCAAGTTATGACTATTTACCTAGGCTGCTAAGTGAGCGAGATGTGGGGTAGTATCGTTAAACAGGACAAGGCTCAAACCAAGGCACGCACACCCTTCATAGGTGGCTGCCTTGTGAGGAGTACACCGAACCAAGACTCACCACATTACACCCTTTGGGTGTGGTTTTCCTGGACTGAAGACAACCACAGTACACCCCATTTGGGTGGCTGTTTGGTGAAGTTCGAACCGAACCTACACCAAGTCATAACACGCCCTTGTGGGTGTGGTTCTACTCGACTGAAACAACTACAACACACCCTTTGTGGGTGTGGTTTGGCCTGAACCAAAACGACCATAGAACACTTAACCAAGTTCAAGTTCTACACAATACTAACTCGAGAGAGTTTCGACACACGTGTGATATAACCACAACGACACATCCAGGTCCTACTCACTTATGTGTTAACACCCTAAAAAGACTTCTAACCATATCGATAGCAGTTCGGATTTAGTATGAATCGAACAACAACAAATTAGCAATTAGGTTTTATTAAGTTTTGTGAGCCACCAAAAACAACAACAACAACATATCATTTGCAGATTTCCATTCGACATAGTAAGACAACCATTAATTCATAACTCGGAAAATGAATGAATTTCAGTCACAACATCAATCAATAATTTAACGAGAGAAATTTAGAAATTGAAAAGAGACTTAAACCTTTACAATGAGTATGAATCGACAATACAAATTAAGGACTTAGAACACGGATACAATCGAACAACAACAAATTTCAACCCAAGCAAATCCAATTCGAACCCCAGTCAATCCACCTCCAAATGAATGTAATACCCTTAGAACTCTTTGAATCTTGATAAAACTTTAAGTGAGTGAGTAGGTTTGTGTGAATCGACTGGGTTTCGATTGGGCATTAAAAAGATGAAATCTTGGAATGGTTTCAACCTCCTTTCGAACCAGGGGGTTGAGGAATTTCCATTTGGAGCTTAACTCTTTTTCCATCCTCGTCACCCTCTACCGTTGACTCTTGGAGAAGAGATACTTGAGTGGGACGGCTAATTTTTATGAGAGGAGGAAAGTGTATAACGCCATGAAGATGATGGTGATGGATCGAATGGATTCTGGGAATACGGGGAAGACGTCCAAATGAGGAAGACGATAAAAGGGGAGTGTGGGAATATGTGTGAGTGGGGGACGGTGGTATAGAGGAAAAGAGATAAGAAAAAAATATATATTTAGGGTTTGTTTTATTAAAACAAGTGTAGTGTGTACCCCGTGTCCCACTGAGCTAAGGTGAAATCATGTTTTCCCGATTTGATATAAACGTGGGAAATAAAATTTCGGAGACGTTTTTATAAAACTGACATAAAAACAAAATTTATTGACTCTAAAATAAATCATGAGATTAAATCGTTACTAATGTGGTGTCGGTACGCGTGTGGTATCGTTTTTCAGTAAAAGTGAGATAACCTCACACTTTCATTATGTTATAGTCTGTAAATGTGAGAAATTGGAAAATTCACTGTTTCTGGTGAGATTAAATAGTTTTGGTGAGTTATAGTGTGCGGGTTTGCTTCCCGTAATAGTTATGTAAGAACATAAATGCTTAGTTTAACAGTTTAGTAATAATAAATTGACATTTATTATTAAAATATTAGTAGGAAAATTACCGTTTGTCACACAACCACCTTTGGAAGTCAATACTTTGGTACAATCTAGTGAGTTACTAGAAGTTGAACCCTTGATAACCATAGATACACCTGGTGAGCATATGCAAAAAGATTGTCCTGTTAGTGTTGACCATAGCCAAAAAGATAGTCTAATTAGTGTTGACCATAGCAAAAAAGATAGTCCGGTTAGTGTTGACCATAGCCAAAAAGGTAGTCCTGTTAGTGTTGACCATAGCCAAAAAGATAGTCCTGTTAGTGTTGAACATAGTCAAAAAGGTAGTCCTGTTGAGGTATGTGAGACTGAACAAGAGTTTGGTCATCAACACGAGGAAATAGATACACCTGTTGAGCGTATGCAAAAAGGTAAATCTGTGGAGTTTTGGGAGACTAATGAAGAGTTAGGTGATGACAATCTGAGTGAAACAGATAGTTTTGAGAGTGATGTCAATGTTATTGAAAACATTCAAGATGGAAACATAGTTGTTGATGAGGAGAATACTTTTGAGGAGCTTGATGTTGATGTTGTTTTGTTCAAATTGATTCAGACTACCGAGTTACCCACTATAGGTAGCTCTAGCCAGATACCAGATAATTTTTTTAAGAAAAATGAGATACAAGATCTCTGTGATAATAATGAGTTTGCAAGTGGTTCTGAGAATGAGAATGAATATGTCATTAGGAAGAAAAAGATGAGGGCATACAAAAGAAACAAAAGTTAACTGAGGCAGAACAAGTAGACGACGAAGTATTTTTTTTTCTGTTGTCAAACTTTTGTAACTGCAAAAGAAGTGAAAGATAAGATCAACCTGCATTCAATACAAACTAGGAGGAAATTACAACTCATTGAGAATAACAAACAGAAAACTAGGGCTAGGTGTGTGGGAACAATACCAGTATGTGGTACAAGTGGAGGTATTGGGCTGGGAACAGCCCCAAAGAGGAAAACTGGTTCGTTAACTAGAGGCCTCGGAAGGGATGTATATTTACGATCACAAAAGGAGCAAGCAAAAGATTGCCAATGGTTGTTGTATGTAGCAAAAGATACATCCAAAGATTTATGGAGTGTTAGAACTTTCAAGGATGAACACAAATGTTTGCAATCAAGAGAGATCAAAGCTTGTGACTACAAGTTTCTCTCAAAGCAAATACTTGACCAAGTTCAAGTGAATCCAGATATTCCAATCACGGCTGTTCAAGATCAACTCACTAAACAACTTGAAGTCCAAGTGTCTATGCAAAAGATATTAAGGGCAAAAAACAAGGCAGAAATTGAGATTAGGGGTGATCATAAGCAGCAATATACCATTTTGAGGGACTATGTTGAAGAGTTGTAGAAAACAAATCCTAATACAACAGTTAGGATAAGTGTACAAACTGCAACAGATCCATCAAGTCCAACGAGAGTTTTCAAGAGAATGTACGTTTGCTTAGGTGCTTTGAAGGAAGGATATAAAGCTTGTCAAAGAGAGTTGTTAGGATTATACCCTTTAGCCTATGCTGTTGTAGAAGCTGAAAACAAAGATTCATGGATTTGGTTTCTTGATTGTCTAGTAGATGATCTTGACTTGCAACCAAATTCAAACTACACTTTTATCAGCGACAGACAAAAGGTGATGTTAATTTATAGTTGATTATATTCATTTATATAATTCATAAATGATACTTTTATTAGTAATGAATTGATGTTCCTTTGTGCAGGGTATCATTCCATCTTTAGCAGCAGTATTCCCTAGTGCGGAACACCGATTCTGTTTGAGGCACATCCATGAGAATATGAAATTGCAATAGAATTCTAGAGCATACAAGGAACATTTGTGGAGATGTTCAGCAGCAACAACCATCCACAATTTGAGGCAGCAATGCTTGCATTCAAAAATTTTAGCGGACCTGCCCATGCTTGGTTAAGTAAGATTGTTGGGTCAAGAATTTGACCCAAGTTCCCTGACAAGATTTGAACATAAAATAGCCTAACTCACTGATAAAATAGTGGGTTACTCACTGATAAAGAAATCAGTGAGTGTTGTAAAAAGACCGTTGTTGAAGAAACATTTACTTACTGATACGGTGTTAGTGAGTAAAGTATACGAGCTACAAACAACACTAGTATCACTGAGAATTGACAAATGTCTCAGTGACCCTGAAGATACTATCTCTACAAGCAGACTGATAAATGGGCGGGAACTTCCAACAAAGAAGTCAGACAAAGTACAAGAGGGACCACTTGGTGGATGACAACTCACACCAAGTGGATGACAACTCATAGCAAGTGGATGTCAACTCATAGCAAGTGGATGTCAACTCACACCTACCCATCTTATCTTTGTCTAGTTTACCTGTGTATATATAGTCTGTGTTGTAATAGATTTAGTATGAATTCCTAAACAAACAAAAATATACACATAGTGTATTAGTTGATAGGAACATCCTCTCACTGAATCATCAAGCAAAGCTTGGATCAGTGAGAGATTATTTGTCACCCAAAGAGGCCAAACCCTCACCTAAGGGGATACCATACCGAAAGTATCCCCTTTAAGAAGTTGAAGATGTTATCATGTAATCTAATAGGTTTTGAGTAATCTTGTAACATTCATTATTAATTAATTGAAGTTGTTCTTGTTTTACTCAATTTCATGGACCAACAAAGATACCACCAACCCATTGGTCAAGGTTGCATTTTTCAGGTACTAACCAAATCTGTGTCTAAGTGTACAACTTTTGTTGTTCAACATTGTTTTATGTATTACTAAAACATGTTCTATACATGTGTAGGGAGAGCTCATTCTGATGTGTTACTTAATAACATGTTTGAACTGTTTAATGGGAAACTAGTGGGAGGTAGGCACCAACCCATCATAACTGCTTTAAAATATATTAGAGAATATTGTATGCAGAGAATAGTGAATGTTGTGCATACAATTGACAAGTGTGTCGGACCATTAACACCAAAGGCAACACACATGTTAGACTTCATTAAGAAAGAGGCTTATAAGTACACTATTTTACGGACTGAAGGAGATAAGTATCAGGTTATTGGATGGGGAGATAAGTATTTTGTGAATGTTAAAGCTAGGGCTTGTACTTGTAGAAGATGGGAACTTACAGGTATGCCATGTAAACATGTTGTTGCTACCAACCGGTATATGAGGTTCAATGGAATGGAAGTAGGATCTGTAGAATCATGGGTGCATCCATGTTACTTGCTTAAGACTTGGGAGGAAACTTATAAACACCACGTCCAACCCATAAATGGTTATCAACATTGGAAAAAGTCAAATGTGCCTACAACCATTCTTCCACCTAAACATCCTAAACCATTGGGTAGGCCACGAAAGAAAAGAACTAGGGCTTTTACAAAAAACGATGATAATGATAAAGATAGTAAGTCGTCAAAGCCTAGTAGGAGTGTAGTTTGTGATATTTGTGGCAATGTTGGACACAACAAGAAAACATGTCTTGGGCAAGGAGGTGTAACAGGAAGTCAAGGAAGTACCCATCAGTCACAAAAAACAGCTTCATCCCAGCCAAAAGTGCCATCGAAAAAGAAGACAAAGGTTAAAGGTAAGAACTTTGAAGCAACTGAACAAGCTCAATGTCAAACTGATGCTCAATCTCGAAGTCATGTACATGAAACCTGTGGTCAGTTTGAAAGTCAATCTGAAGCAAGTGTGGTCCAACCTGAATCTGGAAGTCAAGTTGATGATGCTTCTGGTGTGGCTCCAAAACAATTGTGGACAAGGAAGAAGATTATATCAGCAGATATGGCTTCACCACACAAAAATGCTGGTTAAGCATTTCAAAGACAATGGTTTTCATCGAATATGTAATTCCTAGACAATATTTTCTATCTTTTAACAATGTGTGTTTCTAAACTATGTAGACTACAAAATTTTATGCATTTGAAAATATATCCAATTTGCATTATGTAAGAAATCATCTCATGTTAGTTTATGTGATTAATTGAGGCTTAAATGTATCCATTTGCCACTTTATCTAGTTTCTACCTATTGTTGCAAGTTCATACACATACTTATAAGTGTTGATTTTAACAAAGTCAATTACTTTCATTATACATGAAAATTGGTTATTGGATAGTTAATTTACCAGCTTGCGTTCCTACTAGGATAATGTTGTTGTACTTTGACAAAGAGCAAAGAAGAATCAACAATGGATGAACAACACCAGAGCAAGTTTATGTTCATACTTGAAAGTGGTGTCTGTTCATCCATCGTTGATACTTATTCCATCTTTGATACTTGGATCTGTCTTGAATATGTGTTTGTGAGTTGGATCATGTTTTTCTATTGTGACAAAGACCAATGAAGAATCATAAATGGATGAGGGAGAATATGTGTTTGTGAGTTGAATCTGTGTTTGTGAGTTGGATAATGTTTGTGTGGCTAACCTACTAGTAAACCAATAAAGGCAGCACAGGAATAACATATTTATACTCTTAGCCAAGGACCAATGTAGATGAAGTCAATGCTTTCTATTAGTCAATCCACATTGAAACTTTCCAAACACACAAAACAAACTATTGTACATGACTTCTACTTTCTAGAATCGTTTCCAAAACACAAAAAACCAGTGTCTTTCTAAAGACACTACATAAACCATATGCAAACTAAAACGATGACTATCCAGGAGAATACACACAAGTTCCTCAAACGGCAAACTTTAACCTTCTCAAGAAGGAGATCAGCTAGGGATGCTTGGTGAGCAGCCTCTAGCTGGATTGCTCTGTCTCCCGCGTTGACAGCCTCTAATGTTTCAGCCATGAGACCGGCTTGGCGTTTTTGTAGTGTCGCCTCATTCCGGTGAAGGCGCCTCCTCAAGTAGAGGATCACCTCCCTTGCTCTTGGTTGCATTGGTGGATCGTACCACCCATTGATGAGACATGTGGATCTCTAAAAATCAAAAATCAATACATTGACACTTAAACTCATAACTTGAAAATAAATTTTTAATCTAAAACAACCTTTAGACTTAAACAATAATTAAACTAAACTTGACATTTTAACTTAAAGAAACCCAACCATTAACGCACCTCAACAGGACAACCATAGTAACGCCTGCCGGCGTTCACATTGTTCCAACAGGTTCTTACGACTGCCCGTCTGCCACAGAAGCCGCGCAGTACTTACTAAAGAGAGAGGAGAATTTAGGGATGAGTGGTGAAAAACTTTAGCTTTTATTAGCGATATTGTTACTGTAGCAACCACAGAAGCAGCGTAGTACTTACTCACACGTTAATGCGAAATGACGATTATGCACTAGTGCTAAAAACAAAATGTAATGAAAGGAACGACGTTGACCAGCGGATTACGGGTTAAAGGACGTAATCGGCCTCAAAAACTTGGAAAAGGGACGCACGGCGACGATTTTTTCAAGTTTGAGACCCTGCGATACTTTTGAGAAAGTTTAGGGAACAACGGTGTATTTTTGTCTATTTTTTTATTTATTCTCATTTCAACATAGGACGGGTTCTTACATATTCATTGTTAGAGTTCTTTTTACAAGATATGAATGAACAACGCAGTGGCTCGAGGAGGAGCATCGGGTTTGGTTCAACTCACAATAAGAACTATTCCTCGTCGCTCTATTGGATGTACATCTGTTTGGTTTTCCCACATATTTGTTAATCTTACATTATCTTGGTAAATACTCTGTAGGAAGTACAAGTTTTGTTATCTTACTTCACACACTTAACGAAATGTAATTATAGTTAATGAAACATAATTAGAAAGGTTAGATACCATAATGAATGCAACATGGGAAGCTGTGATACATTTTGATAGGTGTGTAAGGATAAAGTACAACTTTTTGCTGCAAGGAGAGTACAAGTTATGAGTGCAGAGTTGCAGGACAGGGCTACTCAAAATCCCCAACAGAAGAAAGTGTTTGTCTTGTTTGTATGATAGACAGCCAGTCGGCCAAACCCAGAAAAATGAAAAGAAAAGTTAATAGCATTCCGTTCAAAAAAAAGTTAATAGTATTACTAGTAACAAAAAATAATGAATCCTATATTGTCAGTTTAAAGCCAGTTATATGGGGACCTTTTTATGTACTAGACCCCGTTTTCCCGTACACAACCCCCAAGGCCCCAACCATCAAATCAGATATCAAACATACAAATACCATACCGGGATATACTATAGGGTTAATTTTACGAGTAATGAACTTTCAAAAATTTTCAATGTTAGGTAATTTACTCTAAAAAATACTATGTTAGGTAACTAAACTTTGTGCAACCTTTAAAGTTAGGTAATATTACCGGCTATGCTTATGGGGCCCACATGTGACGTCATATTTATTATTATTATTATATTCCTTTTCAGTTTTTAACAAAAATGGTCCTTGTGTTGCGCAAGGCTTACACAAATAGTCCTTGAGTCCGTTTTTCTTACGTTTTTTCCGTTTTGGTCCGTTTTTATCCGTTTTTCTTACATTTTTTTTCTGTTTTTCTTATGTTTTTTACGTTTTCGTCCGTTAATCTTACGTTTTTCTTCGTTTTCATATGTTTTTGTCCGTTTTTCTTACGGTTTTGTCCGTTTTTATCCGTTTTTGTCCGTTTTTCTTACGTTTTTTACGTTTTCGTCCGTTATTCTTACGTTTTTTTTTTCATACTTTTTTTTCCGTTTTTTTGTTTTTTTTTTTGTCCGTTTTTTTCATTACGTTTTTGTCCTTTTTCTTACGTTTTCTCCGTTTTCTTACGTTTTTGTCCGTTTTTCTTACGTTTTTTGTCCGTTTTTTTACGTTTTTGTCCGTTTTCTTACGTTTTTTGTCCGTTTTTCTTACGTTTTTTTTCTACGTTTTGTCCGTTTTTCTTACGTTTTTGGTCCGTTTTTTACTTTTGTCATTTTTTCGTTTTCGTCCGTTATTCTTACGTTTTTTCCGTTTTTGTCCATTTTCTTACATTTTTGTCCGTTTTTCTTACGTTTTCGTCTGTTTTTCTTACGTTTTTGTTTGTTTTATCCGTTTTTCTTACGTTTTTTTCGTTTTTGTCCGTTTTTGTCCGAATTTTTTATTTATTTCGAAATTTTTGTCCGAATTTTTTATTTATTCAAAATTTTTTATTTATTTCGAAATTTCGAAATTCGGACAAAAAAGAAAAAAAATTGGACAAAAATTTTGATTCTTTTTTTTTTAATTTTTGAATTTTATTTATTTATTTAAAAATTTTGGTCAAAAAATTCGGACTAAATAAAAAATTCGGACAAAAAAAAAAAAAAAACGTACAAAAACGTAAGGAAAATAAACTAAAACGGATAAAAACGGAAAAAAAAGGGAAAAAAAGTGAGAAAACGGACAAAAGCGTAAGAAAAACGGACAAAAACGTAAGAATAACGGACGAAAACGTAAGAAAAATGGGCAAAAACGTAAGAAAAACAGACAAAAACGTAAGAATATTTTACGAAAACGTAAATAAACATAAGAAAAACGGACAAAAACAGATAAAAACGGACCAAAAACGGAAAAAAACATAAGAAAAACAGACAAAAACGTATGAAAACGTAAGAATAACGGACGAAAACGTAAAAAACGTAAGAAAAACGGACAAAAACATAAGAAAAACGGACAAAAACGGAAAAAAACGTAAGAAAAACGGACAAAAACATATGAAAACGGAAAAAACGTAAGATTAACGGACGAACTTGCTTATTTTAGAAAGTTCGTTACCTAACATTGGAAATTTTAAAAAGTTTGGTACAATGGTAACCGGTTGCACCGGTTACAAGTTGCAATGATAGCCCACATTACCTAATATTGAACAAAGATTAAAGTTTCATTACCTAACATAGTATTTTTGAGAGTAAATTACCTAACATTGAAAATTTTTGAAAGTTCGTTACCTATCTGTAGAATTAACCGTATACTATACAAGCCCCCCTACCATGTGGGCTCCGCCTATTTCGATCAACATATACAAATTTTAAAACAAACAGTACAGACGACGGCAGCATACAAAAAGTCAAACACCCCCTATAGGGGGGTTGAATAACTCAGCCCATACCATAAAAAACCATTTCAGGAAAAAGCACTCAACCATACCATCCCTATTAAGGCTCTGCTTGATAAAATACGGAGTATATATTATTCTCATTTGTTAAAAAGATGCGGAGTACTATGATTGAAAGTTATTTTGATTCATATATTGGAAACGGCATAATAACTTTTAGAGTAAATTACACCGTTTGTCTTTATGGTTTGCATTGATTGCAGCCATTAGTCATTTGAACAAAAAACTTGCATCGTTCGACTTTAAGTGGCAAACGTTATGCGCCGTTTGTCCCTCGCTCTAACGACGTTAACTAACTTTCGTTATGTGGTAACACGTGATACCCACGTGAGGGTGTTTTGGTCCTTTGCACCTTTTCCTTTTGACTTCATCTTCTTTATTTATTTATTACTATCTTTTACTAACTCTATCCCAAAATAAGTTTTCAGTTTGACTTTTCAGAGTCAAACTGGTTCAACTTTGACCTTAACTATTTTTGTGAGTGTTATATAATATTTGATGCAAAATATATGAATGGATTGGGTTTTAATTGTATTTTCCAATGATATAATTTTTTATCAAGCATTATATAACATAAAAAAAATATTTAAGATCTAAGTTGAAAAAATTTGACTCTGAAAAATCAAACTGTACGCTTATTTTGGGACGGATGGAGTATCTTTAAATCATCATCCTCCACGACCAATATTATATGCCTTCTTATTTCTACTTCTTCTTTTATCTTCATATTCATGAATCACCATCAACCATCGATCCAAATACACTTCTTTCTTTTTCATCGTCTGTATCTTCATCCTCTTTTTTTCCACTTCTTTTTTCTTTTTGTCTTTATGTCAAAATACATTTAACTAAAATTACAAAAATAAAAAATCCGTAAACCCATTTTCAAAATCTCAAAAACTAAAAACCTTCAAATCCTCTTGATTTATATTCATATACATTTTTTTTTTTTTTTTTTAGTCACAGAACCTTCAAATCTTCATAAATAAAACTAACAACATACTTTTTTTTTCTTTTTTTTTTTTTTTTTTATCATCATCATCACAGAACCTTCAAAAAATGCCTTTAAAATTTTACAGTAACTAGTTTGTATGAGATGGTGCTGAGGGTTTAGCCCGTGCCAGACCGTGCTTTGATGGAAAATATAAGGACCAATTAGACCAAAGGGCTTGTGTGTCAATGGTACTCCTAGTTGTGTGAGAAACTCCCCAACCAAAATGGTTGTAGGTTCCAAACCTGCTTTGGATATGCGAGATAGTTTGTGGTTTGTATATTGTTAGATTGTTAGTTGCCGTTTGAAAAAAAAAATTAAAAAAAGGAAAAAAAAAAAGAAAAAAAGAAGACCATTTAGGCCTGTTGAGCCAAATCGGGCTTCTGGCCGAGCTATTTAAGGATTTTCCAGGCCCTAAGCCTGAGCTCAAGCTTTAGCCCATCCGTGCATCTCTAAGCACAACCGTCATGGCGTCACAAACTCAAAATTATGCCATTTTTCTATCACAAACATAAAACACAAAATTATGACATTTTTATATCAACTGTTAGGGCTGTAAACGAACCGGACGAACACGAATGGAGCCTTGTTCATGTTTGTTTGTTTAATTTTAACCGAACAAATAAACGGACACGAACACTTAAACGAACGAATTTTCTTGTTCATGTTAGTTTATTAAGAAAATGAGTTGTTCATATTCGTTTATGTTCGTTTATTAAGACACTAAACGAACGCTAAACAAACATAAACAATCGAACATAGACAAACAAACATAAACTTTATTAAATTATGTACAATATATTGTTTTATAAGTGTTGTTTTGTTTAAATAAACCAATTTAAAAATTATACAATTAAAAGATATGATATACGAACATAAATAAATAAGTGAACATTAACGAACGCATAATCGGATGTTCACGAAAATAAACGAACGGACGCGACTTTTGTTCATGTTCGTTTATTTAACTAAATGAACGTAAAATATTGTTTATGTCCGTTCATTTAATAAATAAACGAACATAAACGAACTTTTTACCGAATGATTAATGAAATGTTCACTGAACGTTCGGTTCATTTACAGCCCTATCAACCGTCCATGATAATTTAATGACATTTTTTAAAATGTGATAATGTTAAGACTAGGTGTAATATTCGTTTATCAAATATTAATCACTCGCCGATACCTCAACATCGAATGATTCTTTACTCCTTTCTCACTTAATCAATTTTAACCGAGCATCATCATTTATCCACAACTCACATATGTACTTAAACGCACGCTCACTCAGTAATGGACTAGGAGGTGTTATATGATGTCAAGGGATCGCGACAGAATTAAAAAGTTGAGATCAATATAGATTTCATATTTGTCATCGATCAAAAGAATCAATGTTAGTCATCAATTTTTCATCTAAATTAATAAAAAAATTATTTTTCATTTTTTTTTTTTTAAATAATATATCTTGCAAACGATAAATCTTCAAGCTATAAAAAATATAACATCGCGACGAGAATTAAATTATCTATCTGTAGATATGCATTTCTCTATACTTTCGACGAACTTTTTTTTTTTTTCAAAAAATTTCGCCAAAAAAAATCACATGTGATTCGTAAAAATCAAATCACATGTGATTTTTACAAATCATATGTGATTTTTACAAATCACGTGTGATTTTTCTGGGCGGAAATTTTGAAAGAAAAAAAAATGGTCGAAAGTATATAATAATGCATATCTATAGAAAGATAATTTAATTCTCGTTGCGATGGTATGATTTTTTTCGCGTAACGATTAATTGTTTGCGAGATATTTAATTTTTTTAAAAAATGGTGAAAGTTTATATTTTTTGTTTTGATCAAAAAAATGAATTGTTAGAATTGGTTAATTGGATCTATGACAAATATGATATCTATATTGAACTTTTGACTAGAATTACAATTCATATTGTTAATTTTAGTTTTTTTTTTTTTTTTTTTTTTAATTGCATTCTGTAAAAAAAGCATGTACTTAAATTTTGAGTAGCTTTTTATATCAAATATATATATATATATATATATATATATATATATATATATATATATATATATATATATAATATATATATATATATATATATATATATATATATATATATATATAGGATAAAGATCAAATAAAAAGACAAATATTCGTACATTAGGTAAAAATATTTTTTTTTTCAAAAATTTTCTCGAAAAATTCCAAAAAAAATTCCACAAGACCAGATATGTTGGTGCATGAAAAAGTTGTGAATGAATTTTTTCTAAAAGTTGATATTTTTTCCGAAAAAAAATTATGAAAAAATACGTTTGTGCATTAAATCACTTTTTTGTGCATCAAAAATTCGTTTTTGCACCCAAGTTCTTTTGACTTTTTTAATCAAAATAACATTGCGCATCTAACTAAAACAAGTTGAAAATTTTGTGCATCAAAAAATTTTTGCGCATCAAAATTCGTTTTTTGTGCATTAAAAAAAACGTATAAAAACTCAAAATTAGAAAAACTTATTTCACAAAAGTTTCATGCACCAACATTCCCGATCTTGTGGAATTTTTATGGATTTTTTCGCGAACTTTTTTGAAAAAAAAAATTTTTTACGTAGTGTACGGATATTTGTCTTTTTATTTTAACTTTACCCTATATATATATATATATATATATTTGAGTAGCTTTTTTGTTATTTATTACGGTATTTAGTTTTTTAAGATTGTCTTTAACCATATAGTTAATGTTAACTCCTTTTGATTTTCAAACTTGAAGTATCAAGTAAAAATCATATCTTTAATATACTTCAATTTAAAGATATTATTTGAAGAGTGGTGATCTTTCATATATTATTCATCATTGATTGTTTTCTTCCAAAAAATTACTTACTTTTAATCCTTTTACTTCATAATTTAGCAAGAAAAAGCTTTGTTATTACTAATTTTTTAGAATATACGGTTAAAAGAATTTCATCATATTGAAATGTCTAAAGGTGACACTTTTTTTCGTTCGAATTTTAAATTAGAGAAATATAAGAGACAAAAATGATAGGGCAATAAGGTTGAAGAGTATTCTTTTCTTCAAATTTAAAATAGAAAAACGTAAATAGTTGAAAATTGCCTAACATATAAATTTCGGGTAATTTTCAAACGCTGTAAACACCAAATCAAACGCCCTAAATGCATCTAAACAATGCCAAAGATCATACATTTTGTCAAGGATCACACATTTGACACATTCACTTACATGCAACTTTCTTGAGTTTCTTCATGCTTAGCTACACGACCCTAATCCTTATTTACACTCAACATCAAATTACCACATAACTATTTGACTATTTCTTTTAACATCATGTATGCACAATATAAACCACTAGATGTCATGATAATTAAACCAAACCATAAAGGACTTTCAAGTGAAAGGCATAACAGCAAAAGGAGTCAAAATGCAACAAGAAAGATTCTTTACAAACGCCAACTTTTTTACATTTCCCATCAAACCCATAACCATTTTGGATCTTTGCTATTAATAGTACTGCCAAAAAAATCTTTTCGATAACAAAGATCCCAGAAAAGAAACTAACCCATACCAATATTTTTTTTTACCGTTACTAATTTTTCTTTTTTACCATTCTACCCCCTTCCTTTAATTTAAACCAAAGAAAACCTCCAAACTTCCATTTTTTACAGTTTCACAAACAGGACAAAACATCACTAGACCTTCGCAAGCCCTGCAACAACACAGATGCCTGCATGGTAACATTAGCATGCACGTGCTTCTCACGTGACACATCTTGCATACCATCTTCTCATGTCTACCATCATCATCATCATGACCACCATTGCATATGGACTCAGCATCTTCTTCATGTTTTTTGTTTCTAGCTAATTGGTTTAGTTTCTTGTTGAGATCATTTACCATAGCTTCATTTGCTAGTGCTTGTTTTTCCCAGTTTTTGGACTCTTTTTCTGCCATTAGTAGATAGTTTTGTAGCTCTAGTGTTCTATTTATTGCTGTGGTTAACACTTCATCTTTTGCATCAAGTATCGCTTTCATTTTGGATTCATAAGTTTGCATCAAGATGGCTTCTCTTCTTCTTGTTTCTTCATTTAACACTGCCTTCAGTTTCTCATTCTGCTTCAAAAGTTCACCAAAATAAGTTATAAATGCAAAAATAAACACCTATCATGCAACATATTCACTTCATTTTGTCCAAAAAATGTAAACTTGCCTAAAAAATGGTAATGCACTTGATAAAACATACTTATTCTCAAATCAACAATTTTAGATATTCTGCAAAATTGCTATATAAATTTTATTACAAGGGTGACATGTCCAAAATTAACATTTGGGACTATAAACGTTACATTTTTTTTTTCTTGAAATTTTTTTCCATATGATATTTACAAAAAATTACTAAAAGATAACCACCAAAGAAAATCAAAACTTCAGGATAATTTGGTATGTAAAATGTGAAAAACAAAACTCAACAATGAACAAATAAGATACCTGAAAATGAAGAAAACAATCCATTTCCAACCCTTGCCTCTCAAGCTCAGAAGAAAAATTTTGAAACCCAAACATCCCATTTCTTCTTGAATTTGATGAGGACACAACACATGATGAAATAAGATTATGTTCATAACCATCATTTCCATAAGTCATAATCTTTTGATCTTGTTCTTGATCCTCAAAAACAGAAGAACCATTCATGTAAACACAATCTTGAGGCATATTAGAGAAGCCTATATTGTTGTAGTTATAATTCTGAAAATGATCAGAAAGAAACTGTGCTTGAACAGCCATCCTTACATGAAACAATAACACAAAAAGAAGTAATCTTTGACTGTGTTACAATTAATGGGTAGGTTTAGAAAGCTATGATGAAGGTAGAAGAGTCATGCTCTTTTTATAAATTTGTATGTTTGTAACATCAGAACAGAAGCATGACTTTTTTTTCTCTCTTTATAAAAAGCTTTTAAGTGGCAGTGGTTTAGTTCCCTCTTAAATGGGGAATTAATATAAGTTGTTACTTTTTTTTTTTTTTTTTTTTTGTTGGTATGTGTTTTAAAAGTTGTGAGAGAGAAACTAGTAAGTTGAAAGGATCTTGTGGGGTGATGAAAGAGAAATCTTGTAAAAGTACAAAATGGGTGAAAAGAGTATTTGGTAAATAGTGGATTATGTATGTTTTGTTTGTTACATAGGAGATCAAAACAACAATGATACACAATTTTGTCGTAGTCACTTAAGTTATAAGGTTGATAATGTGTAGAAAGCCACAATTTTATCCGAATATAAATAGATTTCTGCTAACAAAACTACCACAAATATATGTCTGAGTGTATATGAGCGCAAATATAATGTATAATTTCTGCTAAGAAAACTATGACAAATATATGTGTGAGTGTATAAATTCCTAAATATAACGTATATAAATGTATACATTTGAATAGGTGATAAAAATGGACTAAAAATAGTAAAGGGTAGAGAGAGTCTTTTTTTGTTTTGTAGTTCGACTGTAGAGAAAAAGTCTGAGGTAGTGAAAAGGTAGAGAGATAGAGAAGTCATGCAGATTTTGTGACAGAAAGAAAGGAGGAAAAATTAGTTTCATTCAATCAACTTGGGAAATGTGAAGCAGTCATAATCAATAACTTTACTTATTACTCCTTCCGTCACAAAATAATTATCCTCGAAAAAAAAAAACATAGTTTAAGAAAATATAATCATTACTGCATTCTTTCTCTTACTTTTTTGTAAAATAACATTTTTAACTTTATTCAATTAATTAAATCTTTGATTGATGTTTGTAATTTTTAGTATCATTAGATTCAATATGATAAACTTGATATATTATTCATAACTATATTTAAAATGAGACAATAATTTTAGGGACAGGTTAGTCAGACACCACCTGTAAGGGGTGTGTTGACTTTGTACCGTTGCCGTCACTTGTACTGTCTGCTTTGTCGGATCGTATATCCCATAAAAAATAAATGAGTCCCATGCATAGAAGGTGTTAGAATAACACAACCCTAATTTTAAGACAACCCAAAATAAAAAGGTACTACTCCGTATTAAATTGAGACCGAGGGATTACTATTATTGTTCATTTGACTAGACATTTTGGGTTTGATTTTGTTCACCATCTTTAATAAAAGATACCGTATAACCATCAAACAAAACTCAACCATACCGTGGTGAACCCATCATGCTCAGTACTCGGTACCAATTAAGGGTACCCGCCAATTAAAGTGCAAAAAAAATAGCTTTGGTATTGTACGATTCTGTAGGTGTCATGATTTTATACTTGTAGAGTGCGGACCATACCAAAAGTTTTCTTATTTGTAGCTGTGCTAGCACAAAGTTTGACTAATGCTTATGAAAGGGTTAATATACAAAGATGTTACTAAAGTTTACCCAAAATGTTCACCTAAGTTACTAAAGTTTCGAACGTTACAAAGAGGTTACCCAAGTATACGGGTTTGTTAAATATGTTACTGAACTTTGTAAACGTTGACATTCGTTAGATTTTAAATACAAAACGGTCCCTGTCGTTAGTCGGGCGTCACGGAATTAGTCCCTAGACCACTATTTCGGTTAGTTTGACCGTTATTTGTCACAGAATTAGTCCCTAGACCACTATTTCGGTTAGTTTGACCGTTTTTCTAAACTTTTCACACATTAAGCGACCTTTTTCGAAATTAATTTTTTTAGAAAAAATAATTTTTTTTCGAAACTAATTTTTTTTCGAAAATTAATTTTAATTTCAAAATTAATTTTTTCGAAAAACATATTTTTTTTTCAAAATTAATTTTTTTTTGAAAAAAATATTTTTTTTTCAAAATTAATTTTTTTCGAAAAAAATAATTTTTTTTCTAAAAAAATAATTTTTTTTCGAAAAAAATATTTTTTTTTTCAAAATTAATTTTTTTTCTAAAAAAATAATTTTTTTTCGAAACTAATTTTTTTTTCGAAAAAATTTTTTTTTTTCTAAATTAATTTTTTTTCGAAAAAAATAATTTTTTTTCAAAATTAATTTTTTTTTCTGAAATTAAAATTAATTTTCGAAAAAAAAATTAATTTTGAAAAAAAATTATTTTTTTTGGAAAAAATTAATTTTGAAATTAAAATTAATTTTCGAAAAAAAAATTAGTTTCGAAAAAAAATTAATTTTGAAAAAAAATTATTTTTTTATTTTTTTTGAAAAAAATTAATTTTGAAAAAAAAATTATTTTTTTCGAAAAAAAATTAATTTTGAAAAAAAAATATTTTTTTCGAAAAAATTAATTTTGAAATTAAAATTAATTTTCGAAAAAAAATTAGTTTCGAAAAAAAATTATTTTTTCTAAAAAAATTAATTTCGAAAAAGGTCGCTTAATGTGTGAAAAGTTTAGAAAAACGGTCAAACTAACCGAAATAGTGGTCTAGGGACTAATTCTGTGACAAATAACGGTCAAACTAACCGAAATAGTGGTCTAGGGACTAATTCCGTGACGCCCGACTAACGACAGGGACCGTTTTGTATTTAAAATCTAACGAATGTCAACGTTTACAAAGTTCAGTAACATATTTAACAAACCCGTATACTTGGGTAACCTCTTTGTAACGTTCGAAACTTTAGTAACTTAGGTGAACATTTTGGGAAACTTTAGTAACATCTTTGTCTATTTTCCCGCTTATGAAACCAAACAAGTTAGGCTAGGAGTCATCCTCCAACTAATCCATACCTCCCAAATTCAACCAATAAGCTTCAGTCAACTCATACCCATTAATTCTCATACCTCCAAATCTAAATCACTGGCAGCGCATAAATTCTCATACCTCCCAATTTTTTATTATTATTATTTTTTTTAATAATTAAACTAAAATCAATTTAATTAAAAACACAAATATTTTATTAAAAACATAACATTTCACTACAAACTAAAAAAGGAAACTACATTGCAACATTATTTAAAAAAAAAAAAAAAAAAAAAAAAAAAAAAAAAAAAAAAAAAAACTACGTAACACTAAATTAAGTCATCAATCGGTTGTGGTTGAGCCGTTGGGTCATCGAGATATGCCAAGTCTAGACCCGCTACGTGCTCCGTAAGATCATATTGGAGACGATGATGGACGTTTTCGTCATGTAACTCCGGTAGTACACTTGGGTCATAAGATATCGGCACCGGTTGGTCCATTATATGAACCGGTGATATTGCCCTGTTGTCGTCCTTTATGATCATGTTGTGCAATATACAACACGTTTCGACGACTTTTCCAATCTTTTCTTTCTCGAAAAACCGGAGAGGGCGATCCAAAATCCTCCATTTTTCCTTAAGCACACCAAAAGTTCGTTCGACATCTTTTCTTGCCGCCTCTTGTAGTCGCTTGAATTTCTTTTCTTTCGGGTCAACTGGATGCCGATACGCTTTAACAAACGTAGACCAATTAGGATAAATCTCATCGGTAAGGTAATAGCCACGTTTGTAATAGCGCCCGCGTAAAACAAATGAAGTATCTGGAGCCGTTCCATTTCGGGCAGTAAGATACAACGGAGACTGATTCAACACATTGATATCGTTGTTTGACCCGGGAGGACCAAAAAACGAATGCCAAATCCACAGATCCTGCGAAGAAACACATTCAATCATAATAGTCGGCACTTTATGATCACCTCGCGTATATTGGCCTCGCAAATGCCTAGGACAATTCCTCCATTCAATATGTGTACAATCTAGGCTACCAAGCATCCCCGGAATGTGATGTCTTTCTTGATGCGCCATTTGGATCATTGCGACGTCATGGGAAGTCGGCTTACGTAAGAACTCTCGACAATATAAATGAATAACCGCATCACAAAAATATGTAAGGCACTCGCGTGATGTTCTATCGGCCATTCCTAAATATTCATCAAAGTTATCCGGGGGACCACCCGTTGAGAGTTGTTTAATTGCCGAAGTGCATTTTTGTATCGCCGTGAAGCTTTGTTTACCCCGCCCGTCGAAGCTTTCTTGAAAATACGGAAAAGACGCTTCAATGTCACCAACAATCTTCAAAAACAACATTTGACTCATACGATACCGATGCCTAAAAAATTGTTCGCCGAACTTCGGGTCTTCGACGAAGTAGTCACGCATTAGTCTTTCATTAGCTTTTTCCCGTTGTCGCTCAATATAAGTGCGTGAATCATTAGAGCTACCCGAGTATTCAAGGGCTTCAATCTTTTGCATCGCGTTGAGTATATAGGGCCATGTACTACCCGTGGATAAATCGGGTAGCGGAGGTGGGATGATGATTTCGTCGGAAGATGAAGACATTATTTTTTTGGTGGAGTGTATATGAAAATGGGTGTGTTTTGATTGAATTGGTTAGTTGATGTATTTGAAATGGAAGTGAAAATGGGTATATATAAGTAAAAATGGGTAGGTTTAATTTTTTTATTTATTTATTTTTTTGAATGGGCAAACGTCTCTTTTTAACTCCCAACGTCTATTTTTTTTGCCCACATGCCATTCAAATTGAATTTATGAGGAGCAGGCTATCAAACCGTGAATTATAAAATTTTTCCATAAATTCGGAACCGGCGGCGGTGTTACCGCCGGTTTAATCCATGTCGTCCACCAAACCGCTGGGTGCTCCTAGTGCCCTTAGAAATCGGTCCAAACACTTGAAATCAAAGCACACGGCGTAGTAACACTAAGGGCACTTCCAACTCTAACACAGGGTTAAACTTTAACACACTGTCACGTCAGCTTTAACCCTTTCACCTTTAACTAAAAAAAAAAAACACATTCAACCATAACTCACCTTAACTCACGTTAACTCACCTTTAAATCAAATATTTTCAAATTCAACCCCTAAACTTGTAATAATACTTCATTTTTTAAAAACATAACATTCATTAGGGTGATGGCAATGCTAAGCGTGATTATTGGGATTGCTTCTAACACGAAAATGTGACAAACATATTTGGGATTACAATAGTTATCTTGTTAGGCACAAACACATGGACTGAAACCGTCATTTATGTAAAGTCATGTGTATGTTAGCCTTTATATACCCTCCTAGACTTCACTAGGAGGGTGAGCCTTGTTTGTGTAATTTTCACTTTCACTTTGAATAAGAAAACAACACTCTCTCTCTCTAAACTCTTACCATGGAGATGATGTATTATCATCATCCCCGACCTCCCGATTCACAATATTATCACCAAAACACGATCCATCAATTGGTATCAAGAGCCATGGTATTAGTTTTGGTTGATTTTTTTTTTTTTTTTTTTTTTTTTTTTTTTTTTTTTTTTTTTTTGAGTTTATCTTGTCAAAATCGTATCTGTTGTGAAGCAGTTTTTTTTTTTTTTATCACAAATCTATAACTGGTCAATATATTTTTTAACATCTTAAGTGTTATATGTGGTAAAGTCTATGAAGGTGTTTTTTACATCAGTCTAAACGTTATTTTTATGACTGTTTTTGATATTTCTCGTGAAGATTAAGTGGTCGGAAAACATAGTCCGAATTTATGGTCAATGAGTAGTCTGATAATACTGGTCATTTTATAGTGGTCAGAAACATGATCTAATGGTGGTCGATAAGCTGGTCTGTGTTTTAAGGTCGATAACTGGTCGGAAGCAAGTCGGAAAGTGGTCGGAAAAAATGGTCAAAAGTCAAAACCCACTTTTATCGCAATTGCTTGTAAAGCAAATTGCGATAAACCCTCATCTATCGCAATTGGTTATCGCAATTGGTTATCGCAATTGGTTATCGCAATTTTCTTATCGCAATTCTTTAAACCACTTATCGAAATCCATAAAAGTTAAAAATAAAAATAAAAAGAAGGGAATGACGAGAAGAAGACTGTTTGACCAAAACCAGATATACCAGACTTTCGTTGACTTCAGTTAACCATCATAAGTCAAAGACGAGAAAAAAAATTATGTAAATGAAAACCAAGAATATGACTGATGATGGATGAAGAACATCACCGCCATTGAACCACAAATCCAAAATCCACGTCACACTAGACTCAACCAATAACCATCACCTTCACTCAATCAACTCACAAACCTACATCTAATCTAAATCTATCACAACTCGAACGAAAAAAGAAAATATTACTAAGATCTCAGTCTAATCTTTATCGTATGGAACATTAAACGTCAAGATTCTGTTAAGGTCAATCACACGAATAGATTTCATCATCGATCTTTGTTTGAAGCATAACTTCATTTATATCCGAAACAAACAAGATAAAAGAAAATGACAATTATGTTATTTCTTTTTCTTTCGGTCGTTCAATGATTCAACAACAACAAAAACGAAAACCAAACCTACCTGGTCTCGTAATCTTCAAGATATCACTATGAAGTGGGTTGTTTTTCTTCATTATCTTTCATGATTGTTGGCAAGAAACAATGAAGAGGGTTTGTTTTGGATTGTTGTGTTTCATTGTGGATTAGAGAAGAAGGATATAAGATTGTTTATGTGTCATTCACTTCAGCAGAGAGAAAATGAAAGGAGGGGGTGGATTGTTTAGTGAGATTAGGGTTAGTGATATAAGTTTAGTGATATTTAAATACCCAAATAATTATAATTAGGGTATGGGTGTTTTTGGATCAGGATGTAGCAGCTGGGCTGGATCCGAGTTATGGACTTGGGCTGTTAAACCATAGGGCCTCATTTGTTATCAAAATAAAATGGAATTGGCTAATATTTTTTAGATGGGACGAATTTTTTGTTAAAATGGAGTTCATTTGGTTTATAAATGGTTAAATGAATTTATTTGGTGTTGGTTATGACATAGTGACTATTTTTCACGGCGATACATTTTTGACAAGATCGGGATAAAACCATTATCATAGTTCATTTAAACCGTCAAAAGACTAGTTTTTGGGCATATAACCGCAAGATGTGACTACGGCGTTAATTCATTATTATTTATTTGAGGTTGAAGTGAAATTTCACGGCTGCATGTACTTAGTATCTTGAAGATATCGGGGTTGGTTGGATGCATGATTCTTCGAGATCCTTGTTCGAGCTTTTAACCGTCAGAATGATTACGACTTGAGTTATCTAGTTATACCTGATGTAAGGAGTTACGTTGTTGTGCTCACAGAGTATAGCTATCACTTTAAACGAGTTACGTTGTAGTGCTCAAGTGTCACAAAAAGCTTTGGATAATTCGAGAGAAGTTCATATACAGTTAAGGATGGTTGGATGGGTATATGATTCTACCTTTATTGAAATTCTCAGTATTGGTTCTTAGTTAGACAATAGTGCAAGTTTAAGTCACAAGTTCGGGTTATTTTACTTCAGTCTCAAGTTCGTAATACTGGGTTTTCTCCATCAGTAGTCACTACAAAAAGCCGTCAGAATGATAATAGGGTCGGTAAAGAGTTAGCAGAGAAGAGTATAAATGAGTAGAGATTTTATCAGCTGTTGATTCACATGGGCTATTTATGGTACTTCACACATCTTCGACTAATTGGACATACAGGGTTTACGCTGTCTCCGTTTCCATCGTAACCATAGTGTGTATGCTTCCGATTCCGCGAAGACATCGTGGGGGAAGAGATAGTGGATGTTCTTTGGCTTTTCTTGCATTTTTTGCGAAAACACTCTTTCCAGATGCATCTGCATTCAGGGGGAAGAAATGTGCACATCGGGGACGCATAACAGATTCACGTGATCGTGCTTACAGTTTTAGTACTACCGGAGAGACGTCCGCATAGATGATCAGTGGTTCAGTTTTGTGATTTTGGTGTAATCGTTTCAACTTTCGCAGGTTGTGAAGTGTGAAGTTGCCTACTTATGTGGGAAGATCTTGCTGATTTCTTGCATGTTACCCCCGAACGGAGTTTCCGCATTGAGCATAATCGTTACTGAGTACTAGTCAGATTTGCTTGGTGTGGTTTACGATATCATCTACAAATTCTGCTGCGTACTTACAACCTTCAAAAGATAGAAGACATGTTAACTACATCAAAGCTTCGAATCTGCTGAAGACGGTTGTCAGTTTGGGGGGAAGCTGATTCAGAAACTTCACCAAAAAGAAGTATACGAAGAAGCCGTTAAAGACATGCAGCATGAATTGGGGGGAAGTTAATCCAGTTCATGCATATTACATCATTTACCTACAAGTGAAGAAAAGTTCTCAAGCCGAGGTACAAGATGAAGACAAAGAGCGTTACATCGTTTGGGGGGAAGCTGAAGACGGTTGTCAGTTTGGGGGGAAGCTGATTCAGAAACTTCACCAAAAAGAAGTATACGAAGAAGCCGTTAAAGACATGCCGCATGAATTGGGGGGAAGTTAATCCAGTTCATGCATATTACATCGTTTACCTACAAGTGAAGAAAAGTTCTCAAGCCGAGGTACAAGATGAAGACACAGAGCGTTACATCGTTTGGGGGGAAGCTGAAGACGGTTGTCAGTTTGGGGGGAAGCTGATTCAGAAACTTCACCAAAAAGAAGTATACGAAGAAGCCGTTAAAGACATGCCGCATGAATTGGGGGGAAGTTAATCCAGTTCATGCATATTACATCGTTTACCTACAAGTGAAGAAAAGTTCTCAAGCCGAGGTACAAGATGAAGACAAAGAGCGTCAACTGTAGTCATCCTCAGCACTTGAAGAGCTTATGATGACCTTTCTTTATTTGTATTTGTACTTGTAGGAAATGATGTAAGTAATCCCATATGTTGCCACATTGGAGGAAGATTGTTGGGAATGCTTCTAACACGAAAATGTGACAAACATATTTGGGATTACAATAGTTATCTTGTTAGGCACAAACACATGGACTGAAACCGTCATTTATGTAAAGTCATGTGTATGTTAGCCTTTATATACCCTCCTAGACTTCACTAGGAGGGTGAGCCTTGTTTGTGTAATTTTCACTTTCACTTTGAATAAGAAAACTAGGCCTTTTACTTTCTCTCTCTAAACTCTTACCATGGAGATGATGTATTATCATCATCCCTGACCTCCCGATTCACAATATTATCACCAAAACACGATCCATCAGTGATCCCAGCGGCAAGGGGGAGGCCGCCGGTGAACACCGCCGCCAACCCCCAAGACGCCAGAATCATGCAATTCCAAACCATGGCCTAGACGTTGAAGCATGGTGCTTTGATATTCAAAAAAAAATGACCGTTTGGCTTTAGTATTTGCCCGTTGGGGCGTTTAAGCTTTTTTTTTTTTTTTTTCCTTTTTTTTTTTTTTTTCTTTTTTTTCTTTTAAAATCAAGGTTGTGTGTGTGTATATATATATATATATATATAACACTCACTAAAACCAAATATCACACACAAATTTCACTCCAACACAAACACAAATCTTCACCATGAGTTCTACCTCCGAATCGTACCCGCAAACAGGCTCGTCGAGTGAACAAGAGTCATCTGAAGATAGTGTCGAGGTTTTGTACAAAGTAGTCAAACTGTACAAGGCGATTCAAGACACTGCAACGTCGTCACGAGCATATGTTTGGCGTGATCGCGACGAAGTTGAAGACATCTTGATGAGAGATTATTTTGGCAAAAATCCGACCTACAACGACGCAACCTTTCGCGATATGTTTCGTCTTCCAAAGAAATTATTTTTAGAGATTGTCGAGCGAATTAGGCGAGTGGCAATCCGTATTTTCAAGAAGGGTATGATCCAAGGTATCATAAGAGTTTCACGGTGATACAAAAATGCTTGTCAGCGGTACAACAGCTCCCCGACGGTGGTGTTGCCGCTCAAAATGATAAATATTATAAAGTGGCAGGAAGAACGGCTCGTGAATGTCTTCAAGAGTTTTGTGTCACGGTTAATGAGTTATACCAGCGAGAGTTCTTACGTAAGCCGACTGCGCACGACATTGCCACTTTGCAAAAAGCTCACGAAGAGCTACACCACATACCGGGGATGAACGATAGCATTGACTGTACACATTTCGAGTGGAGGATGTGTCCTAGGCGCTTGTAGGGTCAATACTAACGAGGTTGCTACAAACATCCGACGATTATGCTTGAAGCAGTGACTTCATGGGAATTATGGTTTTGGCATGCGTATTTCGGTCCTCCTGGCACAAACAACGACATAAATGTCTTAAACACATCTCCACTATTTTTGAGAGAACGGAATCAAACAGCGCCTCCGAGTTCATTTGTCGTAAATGGTAGAAACTACAAACGGGGTTATTATTTAGCGGATGGAAGCTACCCAAGTTGGTCAGTTTTCGTTAAAGCATACAAGTACCCGGTGGATCCGAAGGAAATTGATGAAGCGAAAAGTGTACCGCTTTTAAGGGGTCATTTAAGCCTTAAATCGTATTTATTTGATCAAATATCGCCCTAAATCGTTCCTTTTGTCATTTTAGGTACTTTTGAGGAGAAATCTGGAAAATGAGGCATTTTGGACGTTTTTGGAGCATAAAAGTGAAGAAAACGACAAAGTCTCAAAAATCGGCTGAAAGTTACCTTTGACGGCGTCACAATTAACTCTGGACGGCGTCATGCTTTGGCAAGAAAAAGTGGACGTGAAATTTACTCATGATAAGCCAGTGAAAATAGCATGTGAATTCTGACGGCGTCACGCTTTAACTTGATCAAGGGCGTCACGGCTTAAATCATAAGGGGACGGCGTCACGTTCAAGGTTCGACGGCGTCAAGCCTTGATAAGCCAGAATGGATTTTTGAAGAGCTAAAGAGGGACGGCGTCAAGAAGGTCATCCGGGAACCCTAGAAGCGGCGAGGTGACGGCGTCACACTCCATAAGGTGACGCCGTCAGATCCAAAAATCTATATATAGTTTTCTAATTTTTTGTCATTAAGAGAGAGCTTAGTGTGTGGAATTTTGGGAGAAAACCCTAAGACGAATTCAGCTTCTTTTTCAAGGCTTTTTGCCTTGAGATCTTCCATGTTACATTGAAGATAAGTTATCAATTAATCATTCAATATGTCTATGTGTTGTTTGATTTTATCTTATTCTTGTCTTTTGATTAACATGTTAGGCTAAATTTATCTTGTGTTTGCTTAGATCTAATGAAACCTAGCTATTGATTATTGGTTGTTAGTGTGTTGTTAGTTGTATTGGATGATTGTTTATCTATGTTAGGCTTAAGAAAACTGGCTAACTTCCTATTCGGTAACTTGCTTGAACGTCTTAAGAAACATGAACCAAATGCGTACTAAAGGTTTTTATGGTTGTATTTAATGCACAAGCGAATTCTAGTGATCCCATGTTAGGAGCTTCCTAGCCGGCTCGACATAGGAGTGAAGTAGGAGCTTGTAGAGTTGGGGAAGTAAGTACGCCACCCCACGAATGGTATTAAGGAATACACCCGTCATCCACGCGACTAATACACACTAATTAACCGGTAAAAGATAGTTAGGGAGTAAGGAAATCTAAGTAAACACATTTCTCTACACATAAGTTTCTCACCACATTTTATTTTCAGTTATTTATTTTATTTGCATTTGTAGTTATTTTGGGTTAGTTGACTAGCAACTAATTCCGCCCACTCTTTCAAAACCGAGATTTTACTTGCTTTTATAAAAAATATAAAAACATAAAAAGAATCTTCCTCAACCCTTAGACCTAATTAGAGTAGTCTTTCACACCTAACGAACACTATTCCTTGTGGAGAACGATCAATCCCCCGTACTTACCACTACACTATACTACATCGGTCAGGTACACTGCCTGGTGGGGTTGTAAGCCTCTTGGGATCCCTCGAGAGGTAAAACCTGTTGTAAGGTTGCAAAACCCACGCATCAAGTTTTTGGCGCCGCTGCCGGGGAATAGTTATTGTTTAGGTTGAATTTTTACTTTATAGGTCTACTCACTAGATTCCTTTCTAGTGAGATTTTTGTTTTATTTTTATAGGTCTTCTTTAGTCTATCTTATTTCTTTGTTTGTTTGTTCGTAATTTCCATTGACTCTTCCGTTCACCATTATGGAGAACGCGAATCCACCATACCACCAACCACGTAATTCACCCACTCCATATGACATCTTGATGTTTAAACAACATAAAGATGAACCTCTCTATGATGCATGGACTCGTTTTAAATATTTACTCCAAAAAGTCCCTCATCATAACTTCGATTTTTGGTCCCTAACTCAAATCTTTTACAATCATGTCGACCGACATGCCCAAAGGGACATTTACCATATTGCCGGCAGGGATATTAGGGAATTAAGTGCTGAGAAAGCATGGGAAGCTATTGAAGAGTGTGCCCAATATTATTATATAGTAGACAACCCAACAAACGTTAGTACAAGTCAATTGACCACAAATTTCGAGGATCATGAAACAAGTTTGTTTGGGGATGAATATGTTAGTGTTGAGATACCTAAGTGGATGTCATGTAATGCCATATTACAAAACGAACACATAGGTGACCTTGATGTGATGAAGGATCTAGCCGAGCATGATCACATTGATCAAAAAGACCTAGGTTTTATGATCGATGACGATGAATCTCAAGAAACACATGATGAATCTTTTGGGCAATTTGAATATAGCAGTCATAATATTGAGGATGATCCTTATGATTCGGATATAGAAGTTGAGATGCCTAGAGAAACACTTGAGATACTAGGGAAAATGTTAGGTTTAAATTCTACCAAAACCTATGATGAGGATATAGGTGATCTTGACACAAGGAATGATGAGGTAAGTAACATAAGCCCACCAAGTACCCCACAAGTCCTACCATCAATTGAGGCACACACACCGCCCGTGACTTACCCGGAAGAAGTTAAGGAGACTATAGGAACCCCAATAGAGGTAGAGCCCTTGGACCAAACACAACTAGAAGAAATAGGTTTGAATGCTTTTAGTGATCACAACCTTTCTTTTAGTCCTATGGAAGTTCCTAGTTTTGATGAGCCGGAGCCTCAACCAAAACCGTTACCTAATCTTCCATCCTTGGATGAAAATTTAGGAATTGAATTAGGTCCCGATCCACCCATCAAAACATATAGTCCGGGTAGTCTTAAGTTTAAGATAGTGGACATTAAGCCTTGTAGTGAGGAAGACAATATAGGAGTGAAAAATGACCTTACATGTCTACATCACCCATTCATGATTGATCACAAGAAACATTATGGGTTTAAACCGGGTCTATTGGGTCAAGATGGATTCCCAATTAGGAATCTCTCGAAGTTGATAGAAGATGATCCCTTTTTAGGAGAAAACTTTAATTCACCCATTGACCAAAGTGAACTAGGTAAGGTTATGATGAAAGGAGCACACCCCTTTGAGTATATAATTCATCCACCACTCTTTCCTCACGCGGCATACTTCCACCAAGATGGTGTGTATCGCTACTATCACCCGCACTTAATCCTAAGTGTAGAAAAAACCTCTCCTTTATCCGTTAAATAAGGGTAGAGTCAGGCTCGTGACTCGAACAAAAACAAGCGCTTCTTGGGAGGCAACCCAAGTTTTATTTGCTTTGTGTGTTTATTTATTTGTTTGTTTGATTTTATTTGTTTCCGTATGTGTGTTTAATTTTTATTAGTATTGATTCATGTTCAAAAGTAATTTGTGAAAATGCTTTATTTTGTTTTTAACCTCGTCTTAACTACATATAAAGGTATTTTGCAAAAGTTAAGTGTAAGGGAAATCTAAATCGGTTTATTAGAACACAAATGAACATGAATCGTAATAATAATAAAATAGCATACATATTCGTATTTGTTTGAGTCAAATGCTTGTATCGAGTCATAATGATGTTTTGCAGGATTTCCAGGAAGTAAGGTAAAGGTTTTTCCAGAAATTTTCCGGAAACTTAAAATGAAAATTTTTGTCAGGTCATTTCTGACGGCGTCAAGGTTTATAACCTGACGGCGTCAGATTTAATTTTCAGAAATTTTTGAAAGTTTTGTTTTCATAAAAAGTTTTTATTAAAATCTCCAACTTATAATCTCCAGGAATCTGCAAAGTTATCATTCCACAAGCATTATATCCTTATATATAGATTTGTCCCGCCGATGTTATGCAGGTTTTCGTGTTTGTTTTCTCAGGTTCAACAGGTTATTTTGGACAAGGAGATGTTTATTGAATCAAGCTTTTGGCGATGCATTAGTCTTGAAGCTTCTACATTCTCTTGGAGGAAGATCTAACCGTGTAATTTCACTATCCACCGAGCGAATCAGGGGAGTATTTGATTTCATTCTTTTACTTTTTGCTTTTACATCTTGTTATTTGAACATTGGGGACAATGTTCATCTTAAGTGTAAGGGGGGGGGGGTAAAAGTACGATTTTAGAGAATGCCATTGCGCTTGATTTTTGTTTGTTTAATGGTAGATGTGTTATAAAACTGAGATAAATACCTGTTAGGGAAATTTTAGTGCCAAATTTAAAATTTTTTACAACATATAGGAGTGAAACTTTGATCTTAATGAGCGTCTCACGGATAGGAGTTATATGACTAGCACAAAAAACCGTACCACTAAAAAAATTTTCCACCCCAAATATGTGAGGTTCGCCCCTAGAATTGGTAGGAAAAGCATTTATGCTATGATGTGTGTACCGGTAGCACTTAGATTCTAGAACTTGCGTTAGGACCATTCCGAGGCCACAAGTGAGACTACATTCGTGTAGTTAGATTTACTACATGATAAGAGGCATTAGGATTAACCCATTGTTTTACACCTGTGTTTTTGTTATAATTACATTGGCTACATTGGTCAAGTAATTCTCCCACACCCTTTGCGTTGTACTCATTTTTAGTACACGATACCCCTAGTACATCCCTCAGAGCCTATCTTTTCGTTTCGACCTTTAAGCATTTTACTTAAAGGAAGAATTTGTTACACCCCACTAAAATGTACACCCAAATCGCCTTAGCCTACCTTGTATGCACTCATCTTTAGTGCATTATTGTTACAACATTTGTTTAAACCCAAGTTAATTATCTAGTTGATTACATGGTTGCTAAGTCGAGTCATATCCTTGTACATATTGTTTTGGGACGATTGGGACTCATGGGTAAAGTACTAGTGTAATGGAGTAATGGGGAAGAACATCATTTATTACCCCCATATGTGCTAATATTTTAAAAGTACTCCAAGTTTTTCGATTATCTTAATTCGAGTCATTAAAATAGTTATTTGTAAAGTTATGTAAAAGTTCAAGTGTAAGGGGGATGCAATGCCCCTATGATGTATTATTTTGGATGGTAGGGCAAGAGTGTATGCAAAAAAAAAAAAAAAAAAAAAAAAAAATTGAAAAATTCAAGAAAAAAAAAAAAATGAGAAAATGAAAAATAGAAAAAAACATACGGACTACCATCCCGTTTCATTTTATGTTTGTTTTATGTTTTTGTTATTTTGTTATTTCGTTTCTAGCTTAAGATCGAGTCGAGTCTTGGCTTAGCAACATTGTATAGTACATGTAATTGATCAAGATTTTTAACTCGCCACCAGTAAAATATCCCGTATCCAACAAAACCATGTTTTCCTTTTCCCTACACCTAACGTTATAACCCATTTAAAAGCCCTCTTTGATAGTTTATCTTTGGTGCTTACGCCTAGTGGAGGAGGTTTTCGATCCTTTCCCAAGCCTATGGTAATCTATTTGCTATGACAGGTAGTGAGAGATATTATCCGTTTTCATTTATGAGATTTATTTTGATGACACTTGATAGATGTGAGTATCTAAACACTACTTGTGAGGTGCTAGTTTATAATCTCCGTGCTTATTATGATTGAAGTGGAACGATTATTTGTTGTAATTACTTTTATGTTTGCATTAAATGACCCCTAACTTGTATTTTGATTAGAATAAAAGCGCATTTGCTTGAGGACAAGCAAATCTCAAGTGTAAGGGTATTTGATGAAGCGAAAAGTGTACCGCTTTTAAGGGGTCATTTAAGCCTTAAATCGTATTTATTTGATCAAATATCGCCCTAAATCGTTCTTTTTGTCATTTTAGGTACTTTTGAGGAGAAATCTGGAAAAGGAGGCATTTTGGACGTTTTTGGAGCATAAAAGTGAAGAAAACGACAAAGTCTCAAAAATCGGCTGAAAGTTACCTTTGACGGCGTCACAATTAACTCTGGACGGCGTCATGCTTTGGCAAGAAAAAGTGGACGTGAAATTTACTCATGATAAGCCAGTGAAAATAGCATGTGAATTCTGACGGCGTCACGCTTTAACTTGATCAAGGGCGTCACGGCTTAAATCATAAGGGGACGGCGTCACGTTCAAGGTTCGACGGCGTCAAGCCTTGATAAGCCAGAATGGATTTTTGAAGAGCTAAAGAGGGACGGCGTCAAGAAGGTCATCCGGGAACCCTAGAAGCGGCGAGGTGACGGCGTCACACTCCATAAGGTGACGCCGTCAGATCCAAAAATCTATATATAGTTTTCTAATTTTTTGTCATTAAGAGAGAGCTTAGTGTGTGGAATTTTGGGAGAAAACCCTAAGACGAATTCAGCTTATTTTTCAAGGCTTTTTGCCTTGAGATCTTCCATGTTACATTGAAGATAAGTTATCAATTAATCATTCAATATGTCTATGTGTTGTTTGATTTTATCTTATTCTTGTCTTTTGATTAACATGTTAGGCTAAATTTATCTTGTGTTTGCTTAGATCTAATGAAACCTAGCTATTGATTATTGGTTGTTAGTGTGTTGTTAGTTGTATTGGATGATTGTTTATCTATGTTAGGCTTAAGAAAATTGGCTAACTTCCTATTCGGTAACTTGCTTGAACGTCTTAAGAAACATGAACCAAATGCGTACTAAAGGTTTTTATGGTTGTATTTAATGCACAAGCGAATTCTAGTGATCCCATGTTAGGAGCTTCCTAGCCGGCTCGACATAGGAGTGAAGTAGGAGCTTGTAGAGTTGGGGAAGTAAGTACGCCACCCCACGAATGGTATTAAGGAATACACCCGTCATCCACGCGACTAATACACACTAATTAACCGGTAAAAGATAGTTAGGGAGTAAGGAAATCTAAGTAAACACATTTCTCTACACATAAGTTTCTCACCACATTTTATTTTCAGTTATTTATTTTATTTGCATTTGTAGTTATTTTGGGTTAGTTGACTAGCAACTAATTCCGCCCACTCTTTCAAAACCGAGATTTTACTTGCTTTTATAAAAAATATAAAAACATAAAAAGAATCTTCCTCAACCCTTAGACCTAATTAGAGTAGTCTTTCACACCTAACGAACACTATTCCCTGTGGAGAACGATCAATCCCCCGTACTTACCACTACACTATACTACATCGGTCAGGTACACTGCCTGGTGGGGTTGTAAGCCTCTTGGGATCCCTCGAGAGGTAAAACCTGTTGTAAGGTTGCAAAACCCACGCATCAGAAATAAAATTCAAGTGACTGCAAGAAGTGGCCAGGAAGGACGTCGAACGAGCTTTTGGAGTTCTCAAATGTAGATGGGGTATACTTAATCGCACACTTCGGCCTAAAACGAAAGAAAGGATTTCAAAGATTGTGTACACGTGCATTATTTTGCACAACATGTTTATCAAAGAAGATGGTCGTGCGATATCTCCGGTTCATATTATGGACCCACCAATCTAAGCGCAGTTTGATGAAGACGCACTCATGGAGTTGCGAGACGAAGAAGTGAATTCACGACTATGATTTGACCTTACCGAGCATGTTTGGCCTCAAGATTTGCAATACCTCGACGAACAGGAAGCGTAGTTTGGTTTTATTTGTCGTATTGTCATTTTTATTATTTTCAGTATTTGTCGTTGTAACCGTTTTTTTAATGAAATAAATTGTTTGTTTTTATCTTTTATATATACATAATAAATAGTTTTACATTTAATTTTTATTATTTATAACATTATACATACATAATAAAAAAATAAAATGAGGCATGATTTCGAATCATCCAGAATCCTTCCACTGCCAACAGTTTTGGCTTCAGAATCCTCCTTTTTTTGCCTGCCACATGGCACTCTGTAATTGGTCGGTGGGAATCCTCCCATGCTTCCGAGTCTTCCACTGCCATAACCCTTAAAAAAACATACTACATTACATACTTAATAAAAAAAAAAAAATACAACGAAATAAAAATAAAAATAAAAAATGATAACGAAATAAATAATTATTCATCGTCTTCGGAATATTCTTGTTGTTGATGTTGATGTTGAAGGTGGTTCTGCCAAAGATGCTCCATTAGGTCTCGTTGGAGTTGAGTATGCGTTTCTCTGTCGCGTATTTCTTTTGTCCTTCGACGTTGGACATCGCATCTGTCGACCCACCTGTCTCTCCTCATACGTGCTGACGGATCCACCCACATATCGTTAAACTCACGTAGTGCAAACTTTTGATCTTTCAAAATCATATTATGCAAAATAATGCAACAATACATGATTCTACGTATCTTCACAAGTTCCATTTGACGTGCTGGTTGTTGTAGTATACCCCAACGTCCTTGAAGCACACCAAAAGCACGTTCGACATCCTTTCGTGCACTTTCTTATTTCCTTTTAAAGTAACCATGTTTCTCGTCAGTTGTTGCCGAGAAGGATTTGACGAACATAGCCCACTGTGGGTAAATTCCGTCAGCTAAGTAATACCCCCTTTCATACCTCGTTCCATTTACCATATAAGGTGCTGCAGGGGTGACGTCATTAAGAATCTCATCAAACGCATCGGGTGACGTGCCGTACGCCAATTGGCGTATGGCAGATGTACACTTCAAAAGAGCACTTATACTCATTCGACCCATAACATCGATTGATTGAGCAAAAAACTTAAAATGATCAGGAAGAAAATCGGAGGTATAAGATTTAATACCTTTGACTATTTGTAGAAATAGTTTCCGGCTCATACGAAATCTTCTTCGAAAATGCCGATGCGGATACCTACAATTGTGATCGAAATAGTCGGCACGCAAACGTTCATCAGCAAGCTTACGTTCACGAAAGATATGACCACGTGCTATCGGAGGTCGAGCTATTGCTTGTTCCATCTGCAGCTGATATTCGTACGCGGCTGTCATAAACTCAATGTCAGTTTCGTCATCTACATCTGACCAGTTGCTAAATTCTTCGGGACTTTGATTCGGATCCATTGTGAATGAACAAGTTTTTTTTTTTTTTTTTTTTTTGAAGAATGAAGATGGAAGTATATTATGTATTAGATTGATTTGTGGAAGTATTAAAAAAAATGTGGTGTTAATTGGGTATTTATAGGGGAGTGAAAGTGGTTTTGATATATATATATATATATATATATATATATATATATATATATATATATATATATATATATATATTATATATATATATATATATATATATATATATATATATATATATATATATATTATAGCCGTTTGTAACGGTTAAAAACGCAAGGGGGCATTTTGATTTTTTTTTTTTGAATTCAAAGGGCTAAAGAGACGTTGGGAGGGGGCTAAGTGATTATTATTATTATTATTATTATTATTATTATTATTATTATTATTATTATTATTATTTTTTACACAAACTAACCTTAACGCAGCACACATTCAACGTTTAACGCGCGTTAACGCATGCAATTTTTGCCCTTTAACGCACTTGTGCATGAACCGTTGGAAGTGCCCTAAGGTTGTCAAAAATAAGTGTCGTATCAACGTAATACACACACTACAAGAGTCGGGGATTTTAGCCACGACGGGCTAAAAGCAGAAAAGTCATGGTTAAAAGTTTTAAGCCATGATATAAGGTCTTGTAGCTAAAGATCTTTTGTTGTGGCTGAAGGTGTCTCGTGGCTAAGGGCACTAGGAGTGGACGCCGGTATGGGTGAATTTATGCCCCATATTGGCGGTAACACCGCCGCCGGCATGAAATTTATGCCCAAAATTTATGGTGGACGGCAATAATAGCCGGTGGTGATAAATTTGAAGAATCGTGGGCCCCTCCTTTTTCTTGTATTCGTGTTTTGGGTTCAGAAATTAAACGGGTTAGTTTGTTGTTTGATCGGTGATGATGGAAATGAGATGTGATGAGTTTTTGAGATGAGAGTTTTATGTGGAGAGATAAGGTAGGTGAAAGGGGCGATATCATTCAAATCGGTTTAGGGCTACAAGTTAAAAATGTAGACTAGGCTTGTGTGTTTTTTTAATCCGAATATTTATGACATGGGTTGGCAAAATTGGACTTGCAAAGTGATATCCGAATTTTATCAATATTATAGCTATGATGATATAATTTTAATAATAAAGTTCCAACATAGTTTTATTTTTAGTTTGTAGTGAAATGTTATGTTTTTAATTAAATTGATTTTAGTTTAATTATAAAAAAGATAAAAAATTTGGGTGGGGTGAGAATTTATCGGGCGCCACTGAATTAAGTTGGGAGGGATGAGAATTTATGGAATGAGTTGGCTGAAGTTTATTAGCTGAATTTGAGAGGTATGATAAATTTACACCACCCCACTCCTAGTGCCCTAAAAGCCCCCATTAGTATCAAAGGACAATTTATTTCTCTTATTTGTAAAAGTTAAATTGGGACTTAGTAAGATAATAATACAGGCTGTGATATACTGACCCTCCCTATGTAGGGAGGGTGTGTTGACTTCCCGCTGCCGCCGCTTGTACTGTCTGCTTTGTCGGCTTGTACATTTCTTAAAAATAGGTGGGGGCCCATATGTAGAGAGAGTCCGGTTAGTATGACCCTAACACTACACAAACACACTTATTTTAAAAGGATATACACCAAATGACAATATTGCTGGATAACTTTGATCCAACAACGTTGAGAACAACATCGATGCGATGTGGTTAGTTGCCTCAACATCGGAAGACATGCCGGCCATACCAGAAGCTCTAATATACTGTATAAATTTCGTTACTTAGGCCACTCACATCAGTTAACTCAGCTTTAAATTTTAAGGCCTGCCACGTCAGCTTTTTCACCCTTTAACTTAACTCAGCTTTAACCCACACATCAATTACTCAGCTTTAACACACTTTAACTCAACTTTACACACAAATTTTCAAATTCAACCCCTAACTTATAAATTACTTCATTTTTTAACAACATAACATTAATTAAAAAACATAACATTAAAAAAAACATAACATTAAAAAAAAAAAACATAACATTAAAAAACAAGGTAAGATGAATGACTCTTTTATACATCTCAAAGTGGGCCAATAATTATATAAAGCCACTTATCTTATCTACACTCTATTATTTCTTTTATATTTCCCACACTCTACACCTACCACTCTTCTTCTTCCCACTTCCCATCATCTTCTTCATGCTCACGCAGCTCACCGGAATATTATTAACAGTCTTCACTTCACCACCTTGACTATACATTGCATCTAAAGCATCAAAAAAAAAAAAAAAAAAAAAAATCGTATACAAAAACAAGGGCCGAAAGTGTCAAATTTTTTTTTTTTTTTTACAAAAGTGCCCCTTAACGTGACGTTAAGGAGCTAACGCAGCTCCTTAACGCCACGTTAACGCAAGATGGTCCATCAGTTAACGCAGACTAACGTGCGTTAAAGCACGAAAATCACCACTTTAACGCTGCTATAACGCAAGCGATGTAAGTGGTCTTATACTTAATGTGATATCCGTACATCATTAAAGTTGTATAATACAGTTATGCAGGTGGTATGTATTTTTAACCGGGTTCATGATGCAGCATGAGACCAAATCAATCAAAAACCAGTACGTCACACACATATATTGGAATCTTTACTATACCGTCCAAAAAATAAATTTACTCACTATTGCTACACTCAGTTTGTTGTATTGATGCGATTCAGTTATGTTTCACATAACTTGAGCAAGATATATTTTGTATACAACTAAAATTATTTTATCACAAAACTTTTAGGTTCAAACGAATTTTCGTTAACTTTTTTTTTTAACGGCAATTTTATTAGAAAAAACTAGCAAGGAGCTAGAACATTACAAAGAAATAAGATGAGGGTTTTTGAGCCACTCAATCCAACTAAACGAAGCTTTACATCTAAAACGACACCAATAAAAAGAACTAGACACCACTTCATCAAAAATATTCTCCTTTGAGGGAAGCTCACGACCGAAAATCCTTTTGTTGCGAAAACTCCATATATAATATGAAAACTAATACACGTATGCTCCCATGGTAAGAGTTGAGATCAATGTAGAACCAAGATTGTCTAAAGATCCAATGAACCAATCATAGTCACTCATTTTTTTTATCAAAAAAAAAAAAAAAAAAAAAAAAAAAAAAAAAAAAAAAAACTTTCCACCTCCTTTTTAAAAATAAAATATCTTGCAAACGGTAAATCGTCAAGTAAAAAAAATGCACAATCCCGACGAGTATTTTTTTATCTTTCAGTAGACGGACACTTCGATATACTTTCAACGAATTTTCTTTTCATTTTTTTTTCCAGTTACGTCTGGAAAAATCACATGTGATTTGTATAAACCAAATAGGATAGGATCCCATCTCTTAGGAATGATCACGTAAAGCCAGCTGCCTCTAGTCGTTCTCAAAGGAGTGTTTACATTTGTCGCTCAACAGGAATAATTTTACCGAGAGCTATTCCATTGTAAATCTTTTGATTCATTTATAATAAAGAATTATATACGTTGAAAAATACAAATGGTGTTGTTATGGTTTTGGGTGATATTATTATTCTTGTTACGAGTAGGAAAATTTCGTCATTTATTCAAATATTTTGGACCAACGACAGTCGGCCCATCACCCGCCTGCCACCCCGTTTGCGGGTATAACTTTTTGCCCATGCTTATGCCCGCGAGTAAACTCGTGAATTTTGTAATGTGACGTTTGAACGTATGTTTCTGAAATTTTTGAAAATCAAACTTTAGAATATGCATAAGTTACTACATATTGATAAATATGCACATAATTAGTCAACTGTCCACTAGTTATGTATTACTAATAGCATTAAGACGCACAACAATTAGTCAACTATCCACAATAGTCAACTATATACTTCTGTAACTCATGAATTCTTGTCTAACACTAGTGGATACTGGATACCCGTGCATTAAAATCGAAAGACCAAGTATAGACGAACTTGGCTAGAAACTTGAGATGTTAAGTATATATATTTGATACTTTCATGATTCATATTTCTTCTTCTAGTCTTGAAACTCGAAGAGACGATTAGTGCGCAGTGTTTTATAATTGGTTTAGGTGATTATTAAATATATCTACTAATAATGTTACAAATATTTAGGTAATATAATTGATGTAAGTTTAATATAAAAATGGTTCACGGTTACTTGAAAGTTATATATGTGGATAATTTAAAACAAATGTGACGGGGTTTGCAGATTCGGTTTACCTACGACGGGTATACATTTTCGCTGCCCACCTGCCACCCCCGTTGGTGGGTTTATTTTTCCACCTAGGACCCATGTGTGGGTGAAAATTGACGAGATTGCTCACCCATCACAAGCGAGCACCCGTGGGTTACAAGTTTTTTCTCGCTCGTTGGCACGTTGCATTCCTAAGTCTGAATCACCACATTGTCGAAGCAACTCTTCAAAATTTCTAGGGCCTTTGCTTTATGCCAAATTTAGTATGTACCTCAGAATTTGACTCAGCTTTTCTTATTTGTCCAATTCCGCTTTTGAGCATGTTACTATTTTTACTTAGTGATGTATCATGTATGTCTGGTCAAGTTTCAGTGAAATGGTTTCCTTATTTTTTAAACAACGTCATTTCGGTAGATGGCATATGCCACCTAAGTTTCCTTTTTCCCTGCTTGCATGTATAGATCGTGTGAAAACGTAGAGGGGGTGAATACGTTTCCATTTTAAAAACTTAAAACTTGTTGTATCAAATTTCCAATTTAGATTGTTGTAATATGAAATATGCCAATAGTAGTTTATTACTAGCATATATTAAACAAGTTGTCACACAAGTATTATCAACAAGTCACAACACAAGTAATCATATAAAGCAAACATAAAAGTAAAGCAGTAAGTAAAAGAAAGTGCAAACCGAACACGATGATTTATAGTGGTTCGGTCACGGAGCTCCTATCTGCCCTACTCCACTCCCCGAGTACCCAACTCGAGAGTTACTTCACTAGATCAACAAGCTCCCTTCTCGGCGGAGAAAACCTTACAATCGTCGCTTACACTTTTTCCGGTACAACGCTAAATACCGGGTTCTAGTTCGAGGTAGAACCAACCTGACGTCGCCTATACAATTTCCGACACTGAGCTAGATGTCGAGTTCTTTTACAAGGGTACAACCACTCCCTTCGTCGCTTATACTTTTTCCGACACTAAGCTAGATGTCGAGTTCTTTTACAAGGGTACAACCACTCCCGCTATGTTTTATAGCCCAACATAGAAACCTTGTGTTTTTTGGCACAAACACATAAACCATCTAATCTAGTTTGGTGTTTAGATTGTGATGCAATGATGTTTACAACAATGATCCATGACATAAATGTCCACTGGATATGAATGCCTAATCTAAATGAACTTCCGTCGATATGAAGCCTTCAATGGATGAAGATCACAAGCTCTCTAAACTTGTTGTGATGGATCTTCGGATATGTATGCATGTGGAATCTACATGAACTTCTTGAATAAGAAGTCTTCAAACATTGAGGATGTCAAGTGGACTTGAATCTTCATATGTTGGTATGCTTTGATGAATGATGACTTCAAGATCTTCTAACCTTCTTTGTGGATCATTAAGTATGATATGCTTGTGATGGATGATGACTCACGATCTCTAAGCTTGCTTCACAGGATCATTGCGAGTGTATGCTTACAACATAATGAAAGTTAGTAACATTATGATCATTATGGAAAGGGTGATTAATGTATGATTCTACATGGTTTACTACTGATCTAAATGTATGCAAAGGGTAGAGAGAATGTATGTTCTAGTGGGTTAAAACAATGGGTAAACAATGTGCTACTATTTATAGGAAAACTGTTTATACAAGCCACGGATTTGGCGGATCCAAATCCAGGGGTCCGCCCTTTATGCTGTTTGGTTCCGCCGGGACCAGACAGCTGGATCTTAACATATCTTACCAAATCTTGCCAAGATCTTACACAATCCAATTCTTTGCTTGAAGATCTTTCCAAGATATTTACTAAATCTTCAAGATATCCTAAAGATATTACTATGATGTATGCAATGATGTCATGTACATATTTCTATTTTAAGAATTAAAATGTAATCTATGTAAATGTAAATGTATGTAACATTTATTTACTATTTATAAGTAATATGTGTATACTTATGGTACTAAAGATGTTAAACTACTTATGCTACTATGTCTTTAAAATCATTTTCATAAGTAAGCACATTTGTCTTAGTTAGACACCTAAAGAGTACTTATCCTATTAAACTTAGGAAACATGATGTACAAGTAAAAGTACTTGTATATGCAAAATATAAAATGAGGTTCTAAGTAGAATGGTTAGCTTTTTAAAATACTTAATGACCTAGCCGTATTTTAAACATTCTAAATGGTTTGTTAAGGGTTTGATCATAATGCCACATAACAAACATGTATGAACCTATGTTGTATCATACGAGAACTCGAGAGGTGTTGAATGTATGTTGAGACAAGATATGATTACAAGTAACATGTACATTTTACGTTATGTAACAATTTACATATTTGTCATCAATCAAAATAAACGAGACTGGTTGCACTAACAATCTCCCCCTTTTTGATGATGACAAAATATGTAAACGTGTGATCGATTAAAATCAAGTCATATTTATTTCCAAGGAAACACAAGTGAAGTATGTGTGACCCGGTTCGTTATCCCCGATGAGAGTTGAATGGAATTTGTGAGATCGGGTTTGTGAATCGTGTTTGAGATAAAAATTTGAGAGATTTTGGATTTGGATTACAACTACGTAAAACAATAAATAGGCTAGGAAATAAAAATACAACTAAAAACAATTAACGTAATTAAAACGTAAACATTATAAACTAAAACATGAAATCTACGAAATATAAATCCTAGGGTACCTAATTAATTTTTCTACGTTCTAAATGGCAAAAGAAAAATTTAGGAAAAGGACTTGTATTTTTTTTTTTTTTTTTTTTTTTTTTTTTTTTTTTTTTTTGACTTTTAAATTATTTGTTATGAATTAAAAATGATTAAACTAAGTTAAATTTGGAAAAATACTAAATGAGCACTAAAAATTATGAAAATTTAACAGATAGTAAATTACACTAAGATTAACCTAGGAAAAATTTGAAAACTGAAAAAGATATTTGAATAAGCTAATAATTAAGCTAACAGATTATTAAGCTAGAAATGGTAAGTAAAAAAAAAACAAGGTTTAAAAATAAAACACCACAGCCCTTGAACATAAAAGTCCCAAGGTCTGAATGGTAGGGTTGTTGGTTTGTGAGTTGGGAACCCCAGGTTCGATTCCCAGTTAGAACAAATTTTTGCAACTATTTTTGTTTTTTTTTGTTTTTTTCTTTTATAAAAACTGAACAACTATAACTAATAAGCTAAATATAAAACTGATTGACTTTTTGGAAACCAAAGATTTAACTTAGAACAGCTTAAAACTCCCTATCATAAAAAAACTACATTCAAAATCAAACAATGGGAAAATCCTACTGATAGAACTATGACTGATCTATTTTCCTCAAATCCTATCCACTAATTGTAAGATTGTTCTAACCTACTATCTTGACTAAAGTGAGTAAAAATTGCCAAAAACAAGTGCTCACTGAGCTTGTAGCTTATGAGAACTTTTTTGGATCAGTTTAACCTTTGAAGTTTAGACTAGTGGATTAAAAACCTTCAAATCTTTAAAAACATGTACTATACTTATACTACTAACTTAATTATGCCAAAGTAACTGAGATTAAGACTGAGGCAAGTGCCAATGAATAGTGGTGAACCAAGATTGACCCTGTTTGACTGCTGACTCAAACACTAGTTAAACTGCTGATTACACTATTGCTACTGAATTCAAGATTAAATCACCCACAAAAAATGCTCAAGTCTATTCAAGTATCATCCACAAAAACCAAATCAACAAGATCATTTAACTAAAACAAACAAACTCTGAATAACACTGATAACAAAGATTACTGCAGAAATTAACAAGTTCACATATGAATCAAACAAGCTCAGTGACCTACACTATCAACTAAATCATAATCACCTACGACAATTGAAACAGTACATCATCACAATACCCATATCTAAACCATAATGCAGTAACAAATTAGTCTAACTATATATAGGAGTAAAGGACTGAAATATGAAATTGAGAACTTACAAGTTAGTTCTCAGCTTTCTGAGAAACTCCTAAGGCTAGCCTATCTTTAGATAGGCACATCACCACTGAGTACCATCAAACAACCACTATGAACACCATAGATTACCCTTTTGACTTTCGTTGACTTCCTGGCAAAGAACTAGTTTAAGCTGAATTGAAGTAACCTAAGTTAACAAGCTATTGAAAAGCTTGAATAAAAACATTAAAGAGACTCTGAAAATAGATTTAGGATAATACTTTGCTTGGAAAATTAAATGACAAAGAATTTAAATGCAAACTAAGATTTCATTGAAGACTGGCAATTGAGTACAATATAAAGTGAACTTTAAGTTAAAACATAATTTTAAAGAAAACAGGCTAAAAAACTACTTGCCCCAGAAGGCTTACAAGAAATCCTATTTATACTAAAAATACAACTAGGGCTTCTCTCTTCTTGTGTGCTTCTTCTGTGTGGTAAAACAGTCCTGGGGACTCACTTGTGCTTCTTTGGAGCATTTCCTAACCCTTGGATTAAAAAGAAACGATATTGGCCTTTGATTTCTTTTTGGCGCCCAATTAATCCCTCGGATTGATGAGGTGGATGATGGGGAGGTATAAGGGGAAGGGTAGCAGAGATGGGGAGTGGAGAAGGTGGAAAAAGGGTGAAAGTTTTGGGGGAGAGGAGTGGATAGTGATGGGGTTTTGTCTGGGTTCACTTTGGCTGTGTGTGTTCTTGGCGGGAACTTAGTGAAGAAGAAAAAGACAATGGATTAGGGATTTTGACTTTTCTAATTTTAGGGGAAAAGGGTTTTGACTGAATTGTGTTAAACACAATACCGGGTATGGGTTATTTCTTTTGGGTTGGGCTTGGGTTTGTTGGCTGTGGGTTAAGTTGGGCTGGGGTAAGTTAATGGGTTTGGGGGATTGGATCATTAGTTGGTCCGGGTTACAATTTGGATAAATAAGGTTTAAACATAAGGACCAAACTTGTAATTTTTGTAACCTCAAGGACCAATACTGTCATGTCTTCAAAGTTGCACCAAGGGCTAATATTGCCAAGTAAAAGTAATCCAAGGGTTATTTTGAGATTTTTGAGCTCGAACTATATCCGAATTAATAATGTCTTTCCCGGCATCGGCTTCCGGCTCTTTTCCATATTATGCATGGTTTTGTCCAAATTTGCCCTGTTTTCAATCCTTTTTGTACCTGCAACACATAAAACACACTCCAAGGATATTTGTAACATTTTATGGTCCATTTGGGTGTTTTTGGTTATTTTTGTGGGTTTTTCCAGTATAAAATGATGAGTATTTTCACACTCATCAAAATCCCCCACACTAAGCGATTGCTAGTCCCTAGCAATCCAATCATATGAAGTAATGAAAGGATTAAGCATACCCCGTTTCGACTTTTTATTAAATGCGAGAAATTTAAACTAAATCAAAAGTAGATAAAATGCTTGATTGTCAAAAATGGTATCATGGAACGGGATTCACGCAAAATGGGTGTCTCCAGGGAATTGAAATCGTCATCCTCTTTTTATACTCCCAACTAAGCTTAAACTCAATGCGCAAATATTTTTGTAAAATGCTAACACTACTTATACTAATAATCTATGTAAGCCGAAACTTAACTTTTCACTCCCACAATTTATTTAAGTTAGGTGAATGTGCTTGATTTTCAAAATTTTGATCATAAAAAATCGACGTTTTTATAAAACTTTGACTAATACTAGTTAAAAGATAGATTTAAAATTCATAACAAGCAAGTTTCAAAACTTTATTGCATTTTGCAATATCATTCCATTTTATTTCCTTTTTATTTTCTCATTTTTTTTTCTTTTTTTTTTTCATTTTTTTTTTTTTTTTTTTTTTTTTTTTTTTTTTTTAACTTGTGCAAAATAAGCTAAAGGAGTTTCACGGGATCCAAGACCTTACACCATCCTGGAATAAAGGATCCAAGGGCCGTTACAACGGAGAGTTCCAAGACCTTAACGCCTTTCAGAATTAAGGGTCCAAGGGCCGGTGTAAGAGGGTAGCCAAGACCTAAACGCCTTCCGGAAATAAGGATCCAAGGGCCGATCTTGAACCTTAGCTTTTTAGCACATTTATTTATTACTTAACTTTTTGCAATTTTCAAGCAACGTCTCACTTTCATTTTGCATTATTCTAACATATGCTTGTTCCGAAGTTTAAATAAATCTTTGAACTAGAATTTTTCAAAATCGTATGAAAAAATGATTTTGTGTGTTCAAAAGTTTGAAAATAAGCACTTATTAAGTCAGGTTAGTTATCTTCTGGGAGAAAAAGCCATAGATTACTTGTATAAGCTCTAAAGAGAACCAACTACTCTACGCTTAGCATTTTCATTTGCACAAATTGTAAAACCTTAGTCTAAACGTTAAGGAAGCAGCCAGATCAACACTCTGGCAGAGTCGGGATTCCCTTTGTTCTAACCTAATCAAGACTAAACACTTTTATTTTTATTTTTCATTTTTTGGTGCAAAGCACTTCTTTTTTTTTCTTTTTTTTTTATGACAAAAAATTTAAAATTTAGGCCAAAACGGGGGTACTAGGGCACTAGAAGGTACAATGTGACAAAATTCGGGAGAATTCCCCCCACACTTAGAATTGAATATTGCCCTCAATATTCAAAGTACCGGCTATTATGCCGACACTTAGAACGTAAAAAGGTAATACCAAGAGCCAAGTGTGGAAAAGAAATCTCCTGTTTTTTCAAAAAGGATTCTGAAAAAGATATCCCTAGATAATCGTTAGTAATAAGATCGGATATTGGGCGGCTGGATTGAAAACAGGCGCGTCAATCATCACGATCTTAGGGAATCCTAAAAACATGAGCAAACAACACACAAAGAAAACACTGCAGAGGTATCCCCCCCACACTTAGTTGTTAGAAAGTAGAAAGAAATCAGAAACATGGGTTGTCACCCATGTAATGCTAATGTTTTTTTTTACCGAGTCACTAGCTTGACTCGACCCCGAATTCATTGGTCCATGGGGAAAGTTTGGAGATCCGGGACAACCATGGATGGTATGTCCCCTCCAAAGTAATGCTTCAACCTATGGCCGTTCACTTTGAAGTTGGGACCGTCGGTTTGAGATAACTCGACGGTTCCATATGGGAAAACTTGAGCAACGGTGAACGGCCCAGACCAACGGGTTTTTAATTTGCCCGAGAAAATCTTTAATCGAGAATTGAAGAGGAGGACTCGATCACCAACGTTGAAAACGCGGTTTTTGATCTTAGAGTCATGAATTCTCTTTGTTTTCTCTTTGAAGATTAAAGAGTTCTCATAGGCTTGATCCCGAAGCTCATTTAATTCATTCAATTGAAGCTTTCGATGATCACCCGCGGTCTTGAGGTCAAAATTTGCATGCTTCAAGGCCCAATAGGCTTTGTGCTCAAGCTCGATCGGCAGATGACACGCCTTTCCGTACACAAGCTTATAAGGAGTACACCCGATGGGTGTTTTGTAAGCCGTACGGAAAGCCCATAGTGCATCATCTAATTTGTCCGACCAAGAGGCACGATTTTCCCCTACGGTCCTTTCAAGAATTCTTTTCAATCCACGGTTTGAAACTTCCACTTGCCCACTTGTTTGTGGGTGATACGCGGTCGCAAGACGGTGAGTGACACCGTACTTAAGCATGACTTTTGCGAATTGGTCATTACAAAAGTGCGTACCGCGATCACTAATGATAGCACGGGGAGCTCCAAACCGAGCAAATAGAGATTTCAAAAATTTCACAACTACTCGAGCGTCGTTGGTGGGGAGCGCTTTCGCTTCCACCCATTTAGACAAATAATCGACCGCCACGAGTATATACTTGTTCCCTCGTGAAGACGGGAACGGGCCCATAAAGTCGATGCCCCACACGTCAAAGATCTCACAAACTTGAATTGCATTTTGAGGCATTTCGTCCTTTTGTGAGATTTTTCCTTGACGTTGGCAAGAGTCACAAGACCTCACCAAGTCGTGGGCATCACGATAAATCGTAGGCCAATAGAAACCCGAATCAAAGACTTTTTTGGCGGTGTAGTTCGGGCCATGATGTCCCCCCGTGGGTCCATTATGGCAAGCCGTGAGAATGTCAACGGCTTCTTGGCCGTGAACACACCGTCTAATCACTTGATCGGCACATACTTTAAACAAGTAGGGGTCGTCCCAAAAATAATGTTTCACATCTTTAAAGAATTTCTTTTTCTGTTGGGACGACATCCCTTTTACGACAAAATTCCCCGCATGGTAATTTGCAAAGTCGGCAAACCATGGGGTACTCGGATCATTTTTCAAAGAAATCATCCCAAGTGTCTCGAGAGGAAATGTTTCGGTAATTTCCTTTTTCTCGAGATCACTTTGATGGGGATTTTCAAGTCTCGACAAATGATCGGCGGCGAGATTCTCCGCTCCTTTTTTATCACGAATAGTGACATCAAATTCTTGTAGGAGGAGAATCCACCGAAGCAATCTCGGCTTAGCATCTTGCTTAGCAAGAAGATACTTAAGAGCCGAGTGATCCGTATACACTATGGTCTTAGATAAGACGAGATATGGTCTAAATTTCTCAAAAGCGTAGACAACGGCCAATAACTCTTTCTCGGTAGTAGTATAATGAGATTGAGCCTCGGTCATTGTCTTGCTAGCATAGTGTATCGGCTGAAAGTGCTTAGATTTCCGTTGCCCCAGGACTGCCCCAATAGCATAATCACTAGCATCGCACATGAGCTCAAATGGCAAGTCCCAATCGGGGGCAACTAAAATTGGTGCTTCAGTCAATTTCTTTTTAAGAATCCCGAATGCTTCGATGCATTCGGGAGAGAAGAAGAATGGAGCATCTTTTTCAAGAAGACGGGTCAGAGGCCGGGCGATTTTAGAGAAGTCTTGAATAAATCGTCTGTAGAAACCGGCATGACCAAGGAAACTTCGGATTCCTTTTACAGTGGTGGGATGAGGTAGCTTAGCGATAACATCAACTTTGGATTTATCTACCTCAATCCCGGCATTAGAAATTTTATGGCCGAGGACAATGCCCTCTTTGACCATAAAGTGGCACTTCTCCCAATTTAGAACAAGATTGGTGTCTTCGCACCGTTTAAGCATTTTGTCTAAATGGGAGAGGCAAGAAGAGAAAGAATTTCCGTACACCGAAAAATCATCCATAAAGACCTCCATTGTTTTCTCGATCATGTCATGGAATATGGCCATCATGCACCTTTGAAACGTGCCCGGAGCATTGCATAAGCCGAAAGGCATACGTCGATAAGCAAACGTTCCGTAGGGGCACGTAAAGGTGGTCTTTTCCTGATCTTGGGGATCAATTGGTATTTGAAAATACCCGGAAAAGCCGTCAAGAAAACAATAGAACTCATTTCCCGCTAAACGCTCAAGCATTTGATCCATAAAAGGTAACGGGAAATGATCCTTACGGGTAGCATCATTGAGTTTTCGATAATCAATACACACTCTCCATCCCGTGACGAGGCGTGTAGGAATCAACTCATTTTCTTCGTTGGTAACAACGGTCATACCCCCCTTTTTGGGAACACAATGGATGGGACTAACCCACGGGCTATCAGAAATGGGGTAAATCATTCCGGCATCAAGGAGTTTTAGAACTTCCTTTTTGATCACCTCATGAATTTTCGGGTTCACCCTTCTTTGTTGTTGAACCGTGGGTTTGAAGTCATCCTCCATCAAAATTTTGTGAGTACAAAATCGAGGGTCAATACCCTTGATATCCGAGAGTTGCCAAGCAATGGAACTCTTGTGCTTTTTAAGCACATCAAGAAGTTGAACCTTCTCCTCATCTTTTAATTCTTTAGAAATAATGACGGGAAATTTGTCATCATTTTCTAGAAAAGCATATTCAAGATGAGGAGGTAAATCCTTGAGCTCGGGCTCCGGAGGATTAGTTGGCTCAAGTTCTTTGATTTCTTCAATTTGAATTTTCTTAGGAGGGAGAGAAGGTGATGGATCATCATTAAGCAATTTCTCAAGCAAGAGAATATCTCCCTCCAGATCAATGTCAGCATAATCAATTTCCGGTGAAATTGAATCATCCTTAAGATAGGCCTCGATCTCTTCCAAAATGAAATCACTTTCCTCAAACGGAGTGAGGGAAGGGGAAGAGTCGGAAAGAATAGGTTGAAAAGAAGGAGGAGTGGGATTGCCACTCAAGGATTTGTTTACAAATCCTAAAATTTCCTGAGCATACTCCTCAGAAGCAACATCAATCACATCAATACGATTAACCGATGTATCATCGTGAGTGGAGGAGTATCTCATAGTTTGATCAAGCTTAAATGTCACCGCTTGATCATCAACACGTAAGGTGAGTTCCTCACCATAAACATCAATCAATGCCCGACCCGTCCTCAAGAAAGATCTTCCAAGTATAAGAGGAACTCGGGGGTCGGCATCAAAATCAACCACGACGAAATCAGCCGGGAAATGGAACTTCCCCACTTTCACAAAAACATCTTCGGCTACACCTTTAGGACTAGTAAGGGTCCTATCGGCTAGCTCGAGAGTCATACATGTGGGAGTAAGTGGGGGTAGAGAAAGCTTTTTCCAAACGGACAGCGGCATAAGGTTAATGCTTGCACCAAGATCGGCCAAGGCGTAGCATTGAACCATGCCCGGAAAATCACATGGAATGAGAAATTTTCCGGGATCTCCAAGCTTTTCCGGAAGCTTTTTAAGGAGAGCCGCTGAGCAATTCTCATTTAGAGGAGTTTTTGCTAGTTCAAATAATTTCTCCTTGTTACTGAGTAAATTTTTGATTGTCGAAGCAAACTTTGGCATGAGAAGAAGAGCATCCGCGAAGCTAATATCGAAGTGTAAATCTTGAAAGATTTGTAAAAACTTCTCAATTTGGATACTAGTTTTTTCGCGGAGCTTTTGGTCATTAAGTCTAGATGGGTATGGGATAGAAGGTTTAGGTTGAGACTTCGGAACATCGGGTTCCGGAATTGGGGTTGGGACTACCGAAGGTTGGACGTGTGCGGTACTTCGTGAGCTTGTGGAATGCACCTTGTCCGTTGTCTCCTCGGTCTCAATTTCAACTACCTTTGGAGGAAGAGAAGAAGAGGTAGTTGGAATTTTGGGTCCATTATATTGGACACCACTCCTTGTTGTGATCGCCTTCACATCGCCCCTCGGGTTAGCGATCGTGGTGCTAGGAAGAGTTCCTGAGCCCGAGGGTCGATCATTTAAAGACTTTCTGATCTCATTTATTTGGGTGGCCATCAACCGATTGGTTTCTTCTTGGGATTTCATGAATTGTTTCAGCAATTCCTCCGTGGACGTTTGATTTTGGTTAAAACCTTGGTTTTGATTGAAATTTTGTCCTCGGTTTTGAACATTCCCCAGATTTTGGTTGAAATTTCCCTGATTTTGAACTCGGTTTTGATTTCCTTGGTTTTGAAAACCTTGGTGATTACCTTGATTTTGAAAACCTTGGAAACCTTGGTTCATTCGGTTTTGGTTTTGATTGATTTGGGAATTTCGGTTTTGCCCATTTGGATTTTGAGAGTTGAAACCGGGTGGTCCAAGAAAATTGTTGGAGCGATAGCTTAACAGATTACGGTCTCCTTGGGGTTGGTAGGAGTTACCTCCCGAATTATAGGATCCCGAAGCAGCATAAACGCTCTCTTGAGTGTTGCCACCGGTGGCTGGACACTCAAAATATGGGTGTGGACCACCACATGTTACACAACTTTGATTTATCACATTTGCTTGTTGAGTTTGGTTTTGAAGATTATTTTGATGTATCCTCAAAACAGCCGTGGATAAATCATCCATTCTTTTTGTGAGTGAAGCTATCTCGGATGAAGAGTCGGTAGTGATAGATTTAGATGACTCATTCCTCTCAGCGGAGGAATCCCAATAATTGTGGTGGGCGGTCATGTTTTCAATTAAATCATAGCACTCTTCGGGTCGCCTTTTCATAAAGGTACCACCGGCCGCAGCATTGATCGTTTCACGATGTCGTAATGTTAAACCATTATAGAATGTGTCTATTATGGTAACAAGCAACATATTATGATTAGGACATCGATCAATAGATAGCTTATAACGTTCCCAAGCTTCGAATAAAGATTCATCGGGAAGCTGGCGAAAGTTGCTTATATCATTCCTTAACTTCGTCACCATCGATGGTGGGAAATATTTTGCCAAGAATTTTGAAGTCATTTCATCGAAACTATGAATTGAATTCTTGGGAAGACGATCAAACCAAGCGGTGGCATGATGCGTCAATGAATAAGGAAAAAGATATAAGCGAAGGGCGTCATCGGTGACCCCTTGTTGTTTCATACTTTGGGTTACCGTGATGAATTTATCGAGATGCTTGTTTGCATCTTCACCCGGTAAACCGTGAAATTGACACGAAGTTTGGACTTGTTGGATCATATGATGTTTAAGTCCAAAATCCACGGCTTGGATGTTGACGGGAGCAATAGGTCCGCCCCGTCCTTGCATGGTTGGTTGGCACAACTCCTCCATCGTTCGGAGATCGGGAGCTGGCACATTAACATGATTCCCACCCGTGTTATTATCGTCAGCCATATCTTCAACGTTTTGAAAATCAAGACGTCGACCTTGACGAATAATTCTTTCGGGATCGGAAACTGGTGAACGAAGATTGGGTGTGGAAGAACGGGTGTTCATACACCAAAAAAAGAAACAAAAGTTTAAAAAGAAAACCAAATTTGAAGATGAAAATATATTTTTTTGGAATTTATTTATTTATTTATTTATTTATTTATTTATTTTTTTGATCGATTTGTCAATCGAAATTCGTTTCTCACAAAATTACTCGCAGAGTGGCGGAGAAGCAAAGGTGGGCAATAAATGCTCCTTAAAAACCCGCCTCTTTCGGTTTGTCAATTTAATGACAAACCATCCTTAAACCACTTGTATAGGTTGTAATTTCAAGATAATCCGAAAAACAATTAACTCACGATTCGTTTTGTTGGAACTTCGGAATGGTTTACAACACTTCAAAGAAGTGAGGATGTTTATTTTATTTTCTTTTGTTTTTGTAAAACACCTTAAACAATGTGTTTTTTTTTTTTTTTTTTTTTTTTTTTTTTTTTCTAGAAAATATACACAAATATACTATAAACCTTCACAAAGAAAGTTTATAAAACACGATTTGACAAACGAGATTTTAAAAATTCGCTACAGCCCTCCCCGGCAGCGGCGCCAAAATTTGATCGATTAAAATCAAGTCATATTTATTTCCAAGGAAACACAAGTGAAGTATGTGTGACCCGGTTCGTTATCCCCGATGAGAGTTGAATGGAATTTGTGAGATCGGGTTTGTGAATCGTGTTTGAGATAAAAATTTGAGAGATTTTGGATTTGGATTACAACTACGTAAAACAATAAATAGGCTAGGAAATAAAAATACAACTAAAAACAATTAACGTAATTAAAACGTAAACGTTATAAACTAAAACATGAAATCTACGAAATATAAATCCTAGGGTACCTAATTAATTTTTCTACGTTCTAAATGGCAAAAGAAAAATTTAGGAAAAGGACTTGTATTTTTTTTTTTTTTTTTTTTTTTTTTTTTTTTTTTTTTTGACTTTTAAATTATTTGTTATGAATTAAAAATGATTAAACTAAGTTAAATTTGGAAAAATACTAAATGAGCACTAAAAATTATGAAAATTTAACAGATAGTAAATTACACTAAGATTAACCTAGGAAAAATTTGAAAACTGAAAAAGATATTTGAATAAGCTAATAATCAAGCTAACAGATTATTAAGCTAGAAATGGTAAGTAAAAAAAAAACAAGGTTTAAAAATAAAACACCACAGCCCTTGAACATAAAAGTCCCAAGGTCTGAATGGTAGGGTTGTTGGTTTGTGAGTTGGGAACCCCAGGTTCGATTCCCAGTTAGAACAAATTTTTGCAACTATTTTTTTTTTTGTTTTTTTCTTTTATAAAAACTGAACAACTATAACTAATAAGCTAAATATAAAACTGATTGACTTTTTGGAAACCAAAGATTTAACTTAGAACAGCTTAAAACTCCCTATCATAAAAAAACTACATTCAAAATCAAACAATGGGAAAATCCTACTGATAGAACTATGACTGATCTATTTTCCTCAAATCCTATCCACTGATTGTAAGATTGTTCTAACCTACTATCTTGACTAAAGTGAGTAAAAATTGCCAAAAACAAGTGCTCACTGAGCTTGTAGCTTATGAGAACTTTTTTGGATCAGTTTAACCTTTGAAGTTTAGACTAGTGGATTAAAAACCTTCAAATCTTTAAAAACATGTACTATACTTATACTACTAACTTAATTATGCCAAAGTAACTGAGATTAAGACTGAGGCAAGTGCCAATGAATAGTGGTGAACCAAGATTGACCCTGTTTGACTGCTGACCCAAACACTAGTTAAACTGCTGATTACACTATTGCTACTGAATTCAAGATTAAATCACCCACAAAAAATGCTCAAGTCTATTCAAGTATCATCCACAAAAACCAAATCAACAAGATCATTTAACTAAAACAAACAAACTCTGAATAACACTGATAACAAAGATTACTGCAGAAATTAACAAGTTCACATATGAATCAAACAAGCTCAGTGACCTACACTATCAACTAAATCATAATCACCTACGACAATTGAAACAGTACATCATCACAATACCCATATCTAAACCATAATGCAGTAACAAATTAGTCTAACTATATATAGGAGTAAAGGACTGAAATATGAAATTGAGAACTTACAAGTTAGTTCTCAGCTTTCTGAGAACCTCCTAAGGCTAGCCTATCTTTAGATAGGCACATCACCACTGAGTACCATCAAACAACCACTATGAACACCATAGATTACCCTTTTGACTTTCGTTGACTTCCTGGCTAGAACTAGTTTAAGCTGAATTGAAGTAACCTAAGTTAACAAGCTATTGAAAAGCTTGAATAAAAACATTAAAGAGACTCTGAAAATAGATTTAGGATAATACTTTGCTTGGAAAATTAAATGACAAAGAATTTAAATGCAAACTAAGATTTCATTGAAGACTGGCAATTGAGTACAATATAAAGTGAACTTTAAGTTAAAACATAATTTTAAAGAAAACAGGCTAAAAAACTACTTGCCCCAGAAGGCTTACAAGAAATCCTATTTATACTAAAAATACAACTAGGGCTTCTCTCTTCTTGTGTGCTTCTTCTGTGTGGTAAAACAGTCCTGGGGACTCACTTGTGCTTCTTTGGAGCATTTCCTAACCCTTGGATTAAAAAGAAACGATCTTGGCCTTTGATTTCTTTTTGGCGCCCAATTAATCCCTCGGATTGATGAGGTGGATGATGGGGAGGTATAAGGGGAAGGGTAGCAGAGATGGGGAGTGGAGAAGGTGGAAAAAGGGTGAAAGTTTTGGGGGAGAGGAGTGGATAGTGATGGGGTTTTGTCTGGGTTCACTTTGGCTGTGTGTGTTCTTGGCGGGAACTTAGTGAAGAAGAAAAAGACAATGGATTAGGGATTTTGACTTTTCTAATTTTAGGGGAAAAGGGTTTTGACCGAATTGTGTTAAACACAATACCGGGTATGGGTTATTTCTTTTGGGTTGGGCTTGGGTTTGTTGGCTGTGGGTTAAGTTGGGCTGGGGTAAGTTAATGGGTTTGGGGGATTGGATCATTAGTTGGTCCGGGTTACAATTTGGATAAATAAGGTTTAAACATAAGGACCAAACTTGTAATTTTTGTAACCTCAAGGACCAATACTGTCATGTCTTCAAAGTTGCACCAAGGGCTAATATTGCCAAGTAAAAGTAATCCAAGGGTTATTTTGAGATTTTTGAGCTCGAACTATATCCGAATTAATAATGTCTTTCCCGGCATCGGCTTCCGGCTCTTTTCCATATTATGCACGGTTTTGTCCAAATTTGCCCCGTTTTCAATCCTTTTTGTACCTGCAACACATAAAACACACTCCAAGGATATTTGTAACATTTTATGGTCCATTTGGGTGTTTTTGGTTATTTTTGTGGGTTTTTCCAGTATAAAATGATGAGTATTTTCACACTCATCAAAATCCCCCACACTAAGCGATTGCTAGTCCCTAGCAATCCAATCATATGAAGTAATGAAAGGATTAAGCATACCCCGTTTCGACTTTTTATTAAATGCGAGAAATTTAAACTAAATCAAAAGTAGATAAAATGCTTGATTGTCAAAAATGGTATCATGGAACGGGATTCACGCAAAATGGGTGTCTCCAGGGAATTGAAATCGTCATCCTCTTTTTATACTCCCAACTAAGCTTAAACTCAATGCGCAAATGTTTTTGTAAAATGCTAACACTACTTATACTAATAATCTATGTAAGCCGAAACTTAACTTTTCACTCCCACAATTTATTTAAGTTAGGTGAATGTGCTTGATTTTCAAAATTTTGATCATAAAAAATCGACGTTTTTATAAAACTTTGACTAATACTAGTTAAAAGATAGATTTAAAATTCATAACAAGCAAGTTTCAAAACTTTATTGCATTTTGCAATATCATTCCATTTTATTTCCTTTTTATTTTCTCATTTTTTTTCATTTTTTTTTCATTTTTTTTTTTTTTTTTTTTTTTTTTTTTTTTAACTTGTGCAACATAAGCTAACGGAGTTTCACGGGATCCAAGACCTTACACCTTCCTGGAATAAAGGATCCAAGGGCCGTTACAACGGAGAGTTCCAAGACCTTAACGCCTTTCAGAATTAAGGGTCCAAGGGCCGGTGTAAGAGGGTAGCCAAGACCTAAACGCCTTCCGGAAATAAGGATCCAAGGGCCGATCTTGAACCTTAGCTTTTTAGCACATTTATTTATTACTTAACTTTTTGCAATTTTCAAGCAACGTCTCACTTTCATTTTGCATTATTCTAACATATGCTTGTTCCGAAGTTTAAATAAATCTTTGAACTAGAATTTTTCAAAATCGTATGAAAAAATGATTTTGTGTGTTCAAAAGTTTGAAAATAAGCACTTATTAAGTCAGGTTAGTTATCTTCTGGAGAAAAAGCCATAGATTACTTGTATAAGCTCTAAAGAGAACCAACTACTCTACGCTTAGCATTTTCATTTGCACAAATTGTAAAACCTTAGTCTAAACGTTAAGGAAGCAGCCAGATCAACACTCTGGCAGAGTCGGGATTCCCTTTGTTCTAACCTAATCAAGACTAAACACTTTTATTTTTATTTTTCATTTTTTGGTGCAAAGCACTTCTTTTTTTTTCTTTTTTTTTTTATGACAAAAAATTTAAAATTTAGGCCAAAACGGGGGTACTAGGGCACTAGAAGGTACAATGTGACAAAATTCGGGAGAATTCCCCCCCACACTTAGAATTGAATATTGCCCTCAATATTCAAAGTACCGGCTATTATGCCGACACTTAGAACGTAAAAAGGTAATACCAAGAGCCAAGTGTGGAAAAGAAATCTCCTGTTTTTTCAAAAAGGATTCTGAAAAAGATATCCCTAGATAATCGTTAGTAATAAGATCGGATATTGGGCGGCTGGATTGAAAACAGGCGCGTCAATCATCACGATCTTAGGGAATCCTGAAAACATGAGCAAACAACACACAAAGAAAACACTGCAGAGGTATCCCCCCCACACTTAGTTGTTAGAAAGTAGAAAGAAATCAGAAACATGGGTTGTCACCCATGTAATGCTAATGTTTTTGTTTACCGAGTCACTAGCTTGACTCGACCCCGAATTCATTGGTCCATGGGGAAAGTTTGGAGATCCGGGACAACCATGGATGGTATGTCCCCTCCAAAGTAATGCTTCAACCTATGGCTGTTCACTTTGAAGTTGGGACCGTCGGTTTGAGATAACTCGACGGTTCCATATGGGAAAACTTGAGCAACGGTGAACGGCCCAGACCAACGGGTTTTTAATTTGCCCGAGAAAATCTTTAATCGAGAATTGAAGAGGAGGACTCGATCACCAACGTTGAAAACGCGGTTTTTGATCTTAGAGTCATGAATTCTCTTTGTTTTCTCTTTGAAGATTAAAGAGTTCTCATAGGCTTGATCCCGAAGCTCATTTAATTCATTCAATTGAAGCTTTCGATGATCACCCGCGGTCTTGAGGTCAAAATTTGCATGCTTCAAGGCCCAATAGGCTTTGTGCTCAAGCTCGATCGGCAGATGACACGCCTTTCCGTACACAAGCTTATAAGGAGTACACCCGATGGGTGTTTTGTAAGCCGTACGGAAAGCCCATAGTGCATCATCTAATTTGTCCGACCAAGAGGCACGATTTTCCCCTACGGTCCTTTCAAGAATTCTTTTCAATCCACGGTTTGAAACTTCCACTTGCCCACTTGTTTGTGGGTGATACGCGGTCGCAAGACGGTGAGTGACACCGTACTTAAGCATGACTTTTGCGAATTGGTCATTACAAAAGTGCGTACCGCGATCACTAATGATAGCACGGGGAGCTCCAAACCGAGCAAATAGAGATTTCAAAAATTTCACAACTACTCGAGCGTCGTTGGTGGGGAGCGCTTTCGCTTCCACCCATTTAGACAAATAATCGACCGCCACGAGTATATACTTGTTCCCTCGTGAAGACGGGAACGGGCCCATAAAGTCGATGCCCCACACGTCAAAGATCTCACAAACTTGAATTGCATTTTGAGGCATTTCGTCCTTTTGTGAGATTTTTCCTTGACGTTGGCAAGAGTCACAAGACCTCACCAAGTCGTGGGCATCACGATAAATCGTAGGCCAATAGAAACCCGAATCAAAGACTTTTTTGGCGGTGTAGTTCGGGCCATGATGTCCCCCCGTGGGTCCATTATGGCAAGCCGTGAGAATGTCAACGGCTTCTGGCCGTGAACACACCGTCTAATCACTTGATCGGCACATACTTTAAACAAGTAGGGGTCGTCCCAAAAATAATGTTTCACATCTTTAAAGAATTTCTTTTTCTGTTGGGACGACATCCCTTTTACGACAAAATTCCCCGCATGGTAATTTGCAAAGTCGGCAAACCATGGGGTACTCGGATCATTTTTCAAAGAAATCATCCCAAGTGTCTCGAGAGGAAATGTTTCGGTAATTTCCTTTTTCTCGAAATCACTTTGATGGGGATTTTCAAGTCTCGACAAATGATCGGCGGCGAGATTCTCCGCTCCTTTTTTATCACGAATAGTGACATCAAATTCTTGTAGGAGGAGAATCCACCGAAGCAATCTCGGCTTAGCATCTTGCTTAGCGAGAAGATACTTAAGAGCCGAGTGATCCGTATACACTATGGTCTTAGATAAGACGAGATATGGTCTAAATTTCTCAAAAGCGTAGACAACGGCCAATAACTCTTTCTCGGTAGTAGTATAATGAGATTGAGCCTCGGTCATTGTCTTGCTAGCATAGTGTATCGGCTGAAAGTGCTTAGATTTCCGTTGCCCCAGGACTGCCCCAATAGCATAATCACTAGCATCGCACATGAGCTCAAATGGCAAGTCCCAATCGGGGGCAACTAAAATTGGTGCTTCAGTCAATTTCTTTTTAAGAATCCCGAATGCTTCGATGCATTCGGGAGAGAAGAAGAATGGAGCATCTTTTTCAAGAAGACGGGTCAGAGGCCGGGCGATTTTAGAGAAGTCTTGAATAAATCGTCTGTAGAAACCGGCATGACCAAGGAAACTTCGGATTCCTTTTACAGTGGTGGGATGAGGTAGCTTAGCGATAACATCAACTTTGGATTTATCTACCTCAATCCCGGCATTAGAAATTTTATGGCCGAGGACAATGCCCTCTTTGACCATAAAGTGGCACTTCTCCCAATTTAGAACAAGATTGGTGTCTTCGCACCGTTTAAGCATTTTGTCTAAATGGGAGAGGCAAGAAGAGAAAGAATTTCCGTACACCGAAAAATCATCCATAAAGACCTCCATTGTTTTCTCGATCATGTCATGGAATATGGCCATCATGCACCTTTGAAACGTGCCCGGAGCATTGCATAAGCCGAAAGGCATACGTCGATAAGCAAACGTTCCGTAGGGGCACGTAAAGGTGGTCTTTTCCTGATCTTGGGGAATGGTAAAGTAATGAAAAGTACAAGTGTATAAGGTGCAGGAAACAGTAATCCACTACGAGCCCAGTAACAGTAACAGTAACAGTATCAGTATCAGTATCAGTATAATCATACAGAGGGGAGACCTCTCAGTAACCAGTAAATATGAGGGGAGTCCTCAATCAGTAAATGGAGTGATCAGCTCCCAGAGTGTGAAAGACGTGTATCGCACACACCATCAGTCACCAGTATATATCAGTAACTGTAACAGTAACAGTAACAAATATACAGTAACAAATCTAGGATGCATTCATACGCCCCAGGTGGCCAAATACCTCCTCAACACACCAAATCAAATCAAGTCAGGGACGGGACAGGTCATCACTCTCCTGCCCTAGAGTCATGTCATCGGTGCATCAATGACATGGACATGAAACCCTCATGCCTAGTGAATGGCTCGTAGTCTCAAACTGTGGGTCAATGGTCAAGTATCAAATATCCAGTATCCAGTTCAGTTTCATATTAAGTAGTTCAGGTCCAATTTCCATTTCAGTTATATCAGAAAGTCCATACCAGAAGTTCATATCATAGGGTTCAATATCAGAAGGGTCAATATCAGTAGGTTCAATATCAGTAGGTTCAGATCAAGTAGCAAAGGTTCATTTAAAAAAATTTCTATTAAAGTCCATTTAAAGCAATCTTTTAAAACGGTTTTCATAAAAATGATGTTACAAAATTGTTTTCATAAAAATGGTCTTTTAAAACGGTTTTCATAGAGATAGTCTTAAAAATAGTTTTCTTAAAACATTTTCATAAATAATTAAAAAGGTTTTCTCATCCCGTTATAATATCAAGAAATCTTCAAGGTATCAAAGGGTTTGAATATTAATGTCAAAGGTGATGAACGAAGTATATCAAGTATCGAGGGAACTTAGCAAGGTTCAAAACAAGAGGTCAAGGCAAGGGTTCAAATCAAGCGGATCATAACAAGGGTTCACAATTCAAGGGAAACAATAGTAAGGTTCACAGATCAAAGGAAGCATAGCAATGGCTTAGGGAATCCTATAATGAATCAGAAATCAGAAAATCATGAGTACGAAGGCACCTTACTGAGAAGGGCAAAATATCTGTACCTTATACCGCATGTGAAAGCACATCTAGAAATACAAAGATTGGAACAACTCCATCTTCAGCGAATCTACACGAATGCATGGTCGTCGTATTATTAATATCTTCTTTAAATCAGATTTCTCATTTTAGTCGGCTTTCCATTTTTAGCAGGTTTCCTCAACTAGCAGGTTTAAATATTATACTTAGGTTAAGTCATTAATTATGGAAATAAGGTTTATTTTAGCAAGTATCAAAAGTCTAGGGTTAATTATGACAAGTTTTCATATTTTAGGGTTTTAAATGTAAATATACCAAGGTTAAAGATTTAAAATAAAAATATCACAAGTTACTCCTTTTAAATCATAAGTTATCCAGAATTACACTTTTAACCCTTTAGGTTTCACAATTTACAATTTATACCCCTTTAGTTAATTAAATTACCATTTAAACCCCAAAATTGATTTAATCACAATTTAATCCTTACCATGTTTATATTTACACATCAAGCCCTTAATTTTACAAAATTACAGATTACACCTCTTATTTTAATATATGGTACGATTTACCCTTCAAGTTTCATAATTTACAAAACAAGTCCTTTAATTTCATAAATTACAATTCGAATCCCAAATTATTAATAATTACACATTAAATCTTTAAATATCCAAAATTACACATTACACCCTTTATATCATTATTTATACGAATCACCTTCAAGTTTCTAGAATTTACACTTTTAGTCCCTCTATTTTAAATAATTACAATTCGAATTATATAATTACCAAATAAACCTTTTACTTGCAATTTTTACACATAGCACCCCCATATTATATTTTTCACGTTTCACCCCAGATCCAAAATGACTTACAAAAATATCCCACAAGTTTCACAATTGGCAAAACACACCCTTTTAATTTAATTTCCCCAATCGTATAACATTTTTAATTACCAAAACCTAACCCTAATTATTCCAATCATTTTCTCATCATCAAACAATCATTACAATACATTAATTGATCAGGTTTAACCACAAGAACCCTAACCCTACTCGTTCCATTAGGATTTTCATGTTTTTCCTTATTCTTAAAAACCCAATTAGCAAAATAATTAACCACAGATTATTTAAGCTTCAAAAAATCAAATACCCATTTTTCCAGAGCTATATGATTCATAAGGAACCCAGAAAAATTATGCTTGAAGCTCAGAAAATTGGTATGAGTCATTTTGTATTTTATTTGTGTTTTCGATCTTAATAATTCTTACGATCAAATAAGCTTGCATGATTCGATCTAGCCACTTTATATGAGTCATATATGATATAAAGGTCATACGAAAAATGCTAGATGAATTTTAGAACGTGTGGATTAAGCACAAGAATTTGTACCTCTCGGTTTGAATAGTCGACACAAGAAAACTTCTCACAATCAAACGAACGACCCCACAATCTCAAAAATATTTTTCCTAGCTTCCTTGGATGTAGAAGAACACCAGAAAAATACTCATATGCCTCTAAAAATTCGGATCAAGAAGAAATGGATTTTTGTTTTGCGATTTAGGGTTTCGGTTTTGTTTTAAAAGGAAAAATAAATGGGATTTGGCTAAATAAGGAGCAATACCGTGAGATGAGGAGGGGGGAGGTCCTCAAGACTCGGCCTTAATGAGATAGGATCAAAAGATTTCAATCTTTGATTTATTTCCTATTTTATTTTGATAATTATCCTTATTTAATGATTTTTAAATATAAATAAATAACTTGTAAAATTTTCGGTTCATGCAAGGTGCCACAAATAATTTTTTTTTGTACATTGTAAATATTAATATGTAGCCTCAAAAATTAATTTACTTCATATATAGCTCAATACCAAAGGTTTGGAATTATTTTGGTGCTTTATATGTGTTTTAAATTTTAAAGTTTCAGGGGCAATTTGGTACTTTTGCATGTTTTGAAATTTTAGGTATTACAGATGCAATATATCAATGATATAATCACAGGAAACTCAAGATAGAGGACTATGATTATCTAGTAAACCATGTCATAATGTGTAATCTTCTAATAAGAATTACAATCACAAGAATATAATATGATAAAATCCTACAAAATAATGCCTAGAAAGTAAATATTAAGAGTGAGTGATTCTAGTGTTGCTGTTGATTTACTAGTAGGTTTTTCGCTAATCCATGGGGTTGATGAGTAGTGAAAGAGGTGATGGAAGGTGATGGTTTTAATTAATGCAATGAATTCAGAACTTCTAATGTATAGCAAATGCTATAAGTGTATTAACAATGGTTAAGGTTATGACATTATCATCTACCAAAGATGATGTAACGTGCCATAATATATGCTTGAATGGAATTAAGAGGAAGTGAAGACAATGATTGCTTAGGAATAGAGATTCCATATGCAAAGATTTGAAATACTAGATACCTATATGAGGATGAAAATGACATCATAAGATGCGAGAGTGTTGGTTAGACCAACGTGTTGAGAATGACGATTTTGATACATCGTTTGCACTGACAATGACGTGCTTGATATGTATCAAGAATGAAAAGGATGAGATCCTATGATGGTGTTCTTAGATAATGAAGTTGTGAGATTCAGGTAAAAATCCTATACTCGTTGGTTACGAGAGGGTTGTTTGGTTTAAATGGTTTAAAAACTGAACCAGGTACCCGCGGATTGGGCGAAACCAAATTTTTGGTTCCGTCCCTCTTATCGAAGGGTACTGTGGGACCAGAATTGATTTGGTCATGTTTTGTCGTTTTTGATAAAACGAAGGTTCAAGCTAAGGTCTATTTACTTATAACTACTGATTTGGTTTCACTAATCCTAGTCAAAGTCTAAGGAGACTTAATGCTTCTCGTTTAAGAGGTTTGTCAAACACATGATGTGTTTTTCACTTGACGGGGTATTGGTGTAAAACTGTGATGTTGAGCTAGGAAGGTTTGAACAACTTGTGGTTTTGTGAACTGATTTTAACTGAATGGTGTGAACCTACATGTTGGTATTTGAGGATGTAAGAAACATGAGTACATGTTCTTTAATGCGAAAAGACAATTATGTAAATGAATTTCTCTCCCCCTTAATCGGTGGGCATTCAACATAATCTGTAATGCATCAAATGAAGAATGAAGGTAAAGTGTTTAGGATGTTGCAGGTTAATGAAAGCGATGAGCTTAGTAATATTTTTGTGTATGTTGGTTAGCATACAAAGAACTTCATCCTTGAAGTTACGTAGCTCTTCTCTATCAATGCGAGATGATCGCATGACGAGGAAGATGGTTTCCTCATGGGAGGTGTATTGTTAAAACTAAAAGATGATGGAGATGTTGTTAGGAAAGCGGAAGCCATAATGCGATTTGGAAAGAGGTCGATTGAAAGATACGCAAACACAAATTCCAAGATTCTAAAACTTAATCCTATTAGCTTTAAAAAACTATATGCAAGTGAATGAGTCCCATAAACATATTACTAATATACGTAGCAATAAAGGGATTACAATTATGCAAAATAGGCATAACAAAGTGAGATAACAAGTAATTTGTTATCAACCTACAATATAAACATGTTAATGACAAAAGATGTGATTATGATAGAAATCATAACATCTTATATAAACAAATATTCAACTACTAGACAAAAAGCTACCACATAGCATCAAGACAAATAATCATATTGCAAGAGAGCATGACATTGTTTGAGATACTACACTGTGAAATTGTTTTGATGTAATGCTTAGTCACTTAAGCATACTTACTCATTAATTAACACAATAAAATGACTTCTAACTGTTTATTATACCAAAAGCACTTAGACAAATTATAGGTGCACGCATGGGAAGCAAATAGTGTGACATAGTCACAAAAGAAGTGAGACGACAAATTCATGCAAACCATTCTAACATTTTGGAGCATGTATCATTTAGGCTATCCTACGAAAAGGCTCAATGAATGTCAACTAAAGAAAAGAGCTATCTAATACCATGTATTAAAAATGACATATCGTGAGTTAACAAGAACCATGTTAATCTTGTGAAATATCATAAAACAAGTATCATGCAAATCATGTTAGCATCTAGTAGCATAAAACATATATAAGCATGCAGACAAAACCTTTCGAAGGTTTACACATTTGACTATCAATCAAATAATTATTATGATAACGCCAAGATATTTAATCATATCAAACAAATAACATGAAATCAACACATGTATATGTAATGCAAGTGATTTTACTAAGAAAAGTCACATCTACTACTTGTTTGATTAATATTCCTAAGACATGATAAAATATCATCTTTTAATACTTACTTTAGGCAAGTATAGGAATACGGATTTTTCAAGTTGGAGAATGAATATGAGACTATTACTAGCGGTGCTCAATTCAGGCTAAACACGACCATTTTTACGGGTGATTCCACATACCCAACTTCTCTCCTGGAAGCAATTTAACCGTTAGGTTAAATTGAGTTTTTAGTGCAATAGATTCTCCAGTAGTCATTCTCATGTCTGAAAGATAGGAATTCCTATTTTTGTCTATTGAAGTATATAAAGATGATAATTCACCAGTACATGACTTAATGAGACTCAACTATATCTATTAAAACTAAGGTGATGAAGATGTCATGTTTTACACGAGAATATGTGTCAACATATTTTAATCTTGTGTTTGAAATCTAAGGTTATAGCATGATCTAATGGATGACATCTTTTGAGTTTAAGTATGTGTTAAGAAAGTGATTTGATCGTCTAAGACCAAGAGATGTGTTTTGTGTGTGATAATGGATTGTGTTAAGAACGTTCTCAAGAAAGCTCTTTGGAACAAGAATCTGAGTAAAGTTACCAACTTTAGTAGATCTTGTGTATGCTTTGGAGATGTGAAGTTTTAACATTGGATATGCACAAGATTTGAGCAAGGTTTGGTTATGATGTACGCTTGAAAGGAAATAGATACATATAGTATCTTTCAACAAGTAAGATTATCTCTTGGGATAAAGTTATCATGCTTATGAAAACGAGTATGACAAGATGAGGGAGATAAGCTAGTTCATAGAACTTGCAGATGTTTGTTTAAGATCATTTGGCCAATGAGGTGTAATGAAATCTCTTGTAACATAACCGTTCATGTTGCAAGAAGAGAATAATGCATAGGATATACAATACCCTTTTAATAAGATGAGAACTAAACGCATGATTTCTTAGGCATAATATTTTTAGAAACATCATGTTTTCCTAAATGAAGATATGAACCCAAAGTGTTTGAGTCAGATAGACCTATCCTAAATATACTTGGGGATGACACGAAGAATTCACTTGAGTTTCTTATGTATACTCCTCAAGATTCATTGTTACTTGGGGTGCATGAGATTGGCTTTGAGATTGCTGTTGTTAAAATGTTGATTTAAGGTTTAATGAAACTTATGCAGAAGTTTAAAGACAAGGTATTACTAATACTTTGATAACTTGTGAAAGTGGTACTACTTAAACCTAGTGGAACTTGATAAACAATGAATGTGAGTATCATGCTCATTTGATGGTGAAGGTTCTAATCCTATAGGTGGTAAAGTATGGTTGAGTTTGTCTAACGTACATTTGGTACGAGTGTTTGGAGAAAGGTCTTTTTGAGCAATGCACTCAATGGATTCAAATGATGGTAAGGATTATGGTGGGGTTTGTTGTACTATGGGAGTACTTAGGTTTCATAGATGTTGAAGACAACAAGAATGAATTAATTCTTGTGGACCATTGGTTGGTACAACTAATGGGTGATGTGATTTGAAGCTTAGGGCCATATCACAGAGATGAATGAACAAGTGTACTTAGGTGATAGGATACGTGTTTTAACATAAGTTGTTAAAATACTTGGGTGTTGATTCTTTCGGATATGACTTTTAATGACTACAATCGTGAGTCAAATTACACTAGAATATTTCGGATGAAATACTTAAGTTGTCAATCCTACTTTGAGAAAAAGGATAGCAAGACTTGATAATTACATCTATAACCTAAGTTTGAGTTATGACTCGATGTAAGTCGTCTTGAAGGATGACATGTTAACCAAGTGAGGCAACATACGTGAATGCAAGATAATATCTACAGTCATGAGTTGGGCTTGTAATCTGTGATATCTTTGCACATAGTGAGTCTGGTTTAGTTAGGAAGTCGTCAATTTACAAATCAAGTTAATGGATGAGTAAACGACGGGTGGATGCAGTGAATGTGTGTAATGATCATAAATACTCATTGGTCCATGGATTGCAAGGAACCAATTTTAGGGTTCCTTTCTTTATAGAGAAAGGTACCTTGGAGCATTTTTGTGAAATTTGAAAGTATGGTTAGAGATGATTATCCTATTGGTGTAAGTGAGATGTCATGATCCTAATATGAGTGAGTATTAGTGAAAAGAATCCTAGTGATAAAAGTGAGTGATCTTGAGTGCGGGATTTAAACGAAAAATTTAAAAATCTAACTGTTGGTCCGCGGAACCAATCGACAACAAAGACGGATCCCTGTTTTTGGTTCCGCGGAATCCGTTGGGCTTATTTTGGCGGAGCCAAAAAGTTCAACAGACGGAACCCGTATTTTGGTTCCGCCATTTTCGCCGATCGAAATTTCTTAACAGAAGGCATTTCTAAGTACCCGAAACCCGTTGAAATCCCGAAAATATTTCTAAATCAAATGTAATTAATTAGTTGTGGTTGACTAAAAAAAACACAGGTTCTAACACATGGTAACATATAGATCAAACGGACGATTTTGAACTTACCATATATGGAAGTTAAGCCAAACAGTGGCTTAAACATGGAAAATTGATAACATCAAGTGTTATCATCCTGCATCGTCAAGTTAGTTCACATAGATGTTTAACAACAAGATAATATCCTAAAAACATAACAATTCGACACATCATTGTTTCAAATTGTTTATACCAAACACTCTATCAAAGATACTATTAGATAATACTTTAAGGCAGTGTCTCAATTCAATGCTTGAACCATTTGGAGAGATCATGTGCAAATCAACAATTTACAAGACACTTAACTAGTTTTACCTAGTTCTCATTCCCAAGTCAATTATGCATAACATTTGCAAGAAAAACTATCTAAAACAAATTTTCAACTTATTGCACAAAATCTAGCAAAAGTCCTGTTATGCATAAATAAAAAATTGACAAACAAGCAAATGAATATCATGGCAAGATTGACACTTATGCATTACAAACAAACAAGTGTAATCACAACATTAAACAAGCAAACAACATGTATGCAAATAGCTAGAACAAGTAGTCACATAGCATAGCATAAAAGGAAAGATACTTTTCGTCACTTTGTGTTTAAACTTGACGATGTACATCAAGCTTGATTATTTTCCTTTATATATATTAATATCTCCTATTTTAGCATCATTTCAACTTATTTGACTTATCAAATCATTTACGAAGGGATTTTTCAACTAAATTTATAGTTATCCCAAACGCTCCTTTAAAAACTGTATTTTTCGTAAATTTGCTTCAAGCACACAATTTGACACTTAATTCTTTTGAGAAATCTTTTCTTTTGATTTTTCAAAGACATCTTCAAGCTTGTATACAAAGTAACATTTAACAACAAAATTTCTTAGAAAACATTTTTCATATTATATTCCGCTTCAATGGTAATTTGATACATGGATCGTACTCCATTTTTAAAACCATTTGTTTTGAAAATAAGAGCCACGAGGCTCTGATACCAATTGTGAAAACGTAAAGGGGGTGAATACGTTTCCGTTTTAAAAACTTAAAACTTGTTGTATCAAATTTCCAATTTAGCTTGTTGTAATATGAAAGATGCCAATAGTAGTTTATGAGTAGCATATATTAAACAAGTTGTCACACAAGTATTATCAACAAGTCACAACACAAGTAATCATATAAAGCAAACATAAAAGTAAAGCAGTAAGTAAAAGAAAGCGCAAACCGAACACGATGATTTATAGTGGTTCGGGCACGGAGCTCCTCTCCGCCCTACTCCACTCCCCGAGTACCCAACTCGAGAGTTACTTCACTAAATCAACAAGCTCCCTTCTCGGCGGAGAAAATCTTACAATCGTCGCTTACACTTTTTCCGGTACAAAGCTAAATACCGGGTTCTAGTTCTAGGTAGAACCAACCTGACGTCGCCTATACAATTTCTGACACTAAGCTAGATGTCGAGTTCTTTTACAAGGGTACAACCACTCCCTTCGTCGCTTATACTTTTTCTGACACTAAGCTAGATGTCGAGTTCTTTTACAAGGGTACAACCACTCCCGCTATGTTTTATGGCCCAACATAGAAACCTTGTGTTTTATGGCACAAACACATAAACCATCTAATCTAGTTTGGTGTTTAGATTGTGATGCAATGATGTTTACAACAATGATCTATGACATAAATGTCCACTAGATATGAATGCCTAATCTAAATGAACTTCCGTTGATAGGAAGCCTTCAATGGATGAAGATCACAAGCTCTCTAAACTTGTTGTGATGGATCTTCGTATATGTATGCATGTGGAATCTACATGAACTTCTTGAATAAGAAGTCTTCAAACATTGAGGATGTCAAGTGGACTTGAATCTTCATATGTTGGTATGCTTTGATGAATGATGACTTCAAGATCTTCTAACATTCTTGGTGGATCAGGAAGTATGCTATGCTTGTGATGGATGATGACTCACGATCTCTGAGCTTGCTTCACAGGATCATTACGAGTTTATGCTTACAACATAATGAAAGTTAGTAACATTATGAGCATTATGGAAAGAGTGATTAATGTATGATTCTACATGGTTTACTACTGATCTAAATGTATGCAAAGGGTAGAGAGAATGTATGTTCTAGTGGGTTGAAACAATGGGTAAACAATAGGCTACTATTTATAGGAAAACTGTTTATACAAGCCACGGATTTGGCGGATCCAAATCCAGGGGTCCGCCCTTTATGCTGTTTGGTTCCGCCGGGACTAGACAGCTAGATCTTAATGATGAGTGTGTAAATACTCATCATTTTTGTCCCATCTGAACTGCAAAAACATTTAAAAACATGCAAATATGCTTCAAAATACAGAAAATATCATTTGACTGTGTTTTTATGTGTTACAAGTGCAAAATGATCAAAAACAATTAAAAACGAACATATTTTGCATAATTGTCAATTTCAGTCCTTTGACTTTCAGAAATTGGCAAAAATAGTCCCTGGTGTGAAAATTATCATTCAAGGTCCCTAAACTATTTGACTTTTACAATAATGGTCCTTGGATGAAAGTTTTAAAGAAATGACAGTTCAGGTCCTTCAACTTTTAAAAATGACATAAAAGGTCCCTGAAGTTTCAAAAGTTGTCAAAACAAGTCCCCGGTTTTCAAAATTGGAAAATTATCTAAATTGGTCCTTGTACTATTGACACTTGACAAAATCAGTCCCTGGAGTTAATTTACAGAATTGGCAGGAATGGTCCTTGTATTTTCAGCAAATTACAAAAAATGGTCCTTGTTATAACTACAACACAAACGGACCCTTTTTATTACACAAACCCAAAACACAAACCCAACCACAAGGCCCAGTCCAACAACCCAGGCCCACCCTTTTTAAACTTAAACCCGGATCCGGACCCAACACCAAACCACTACCCAGTATTTGACTGGGGTCAAACCCAGTCAAATTCTTCCCTCTCCCTCACACCATACCGCCAAAACCAGGCCTGTACCAAAACCACCACCACACCTGTCCACCCCAGTCACTAACCACTCCCCTCCACCTCACATAACCTCCCAAACCCATTAATTGCCTAAAAATCCTCACACTCAACCCACACCTGTTCAATGACTCTTGGCGCCAAAACACAAGTGGTCGAATGAGATGTAATGAAGCCACATGGAGGGCTTGGATAGTGTCAAAGTTATCAGAGAGATATTTTGGAAGCATTAAAAGGCACAAAGAAGCAGAGGAGTTAATTAATTAGAATAGCTAGTAGTAGTGTAATGTAGTTTAGACATGTCATTTTAATTAAATTTTCATTTCCAGTGTCTCAATTAGTTTCTAAAGTGTAATTTTAAGCTTTTCAGTGTATTTGAGACTTATTTCAAACCTTAATTCCAAGCTTTCTTTCTGAATTCAGTTTCTACCATATTTAGTGAAAATCTCGTTTTGAATTTAATGTTGTTGAAAATTGTTGTTAACTATTCTCTTACACTCATTTTAGCCTAATAACTAGTTTCTAATAGCTCAGTAAGCCTAAAACATAGTTTCATTGTGAAAACTCTAAAATCACAAAAATACCACATAAATAGTCCTTAATTCAAAAATCAAGAAAAAAGAAGAAGGGAAGCAGAATCATGGTTGATTTTGGATTGCAAGGGTATTAGTGCCTCAAGGGAGGCTTTAGGAAGTGTATTTGGCCTTTGGTTCACTAATTTGTGCTTGTAAATCTTTGTAAGCATTTTTCTCAATTTCATGCATTTTACTGTAGCAATCTTTAATTGTTGTTCATCTCTGTTGTTTGTAATTATTTGATGTATGTTAGCTTAGTTAATGCTTAATATAATCAGCTTGTTCATTAGTTTATATGGTTGTTCATTTCAAGAATGTCACAGTCAAATTAGCTTGCTTATTGATTCATGGTTTTTGTTGTTAACAGTGGTCACTTTGTGCTTAAAATAGTTTCTTTTATCCTTATAAGTTCTTGTAACTCAGTGTCATGGACTAAATCTCATTGATCCTTTGAAAATCACATTTGAAGCTTTGTTAAAGGGGTGTTTGGTTTAGTGCATCTCACTGAGCTACAGGTTGTTTCAGTGGGTGATTTCTGTTCAAACATGTTTCAGTAGTCATAGTTAGTTCATCAAAGTCATAAAATTTAGTACTTGTTTAGCAAAAAGTCAAAATCTCAATTGCATTCCCATGACAGTCCACTGTTGGACTTTTAAGTGCCCAAATCCTCACCACAGCCTTGGATCTTGTTAGGATTGCTTAATTTAGGTTCACATTAGCTTATAACATCATAATTAGTCTGTAGGATCCATTAGAACTTCACAAAAGTCAAACAATAGGTTTTCTGCAAAAGTCAAAATCCAGGTTCAAACCCAGTTCTGAGCTGCTGATCTAGGGCCCAATTGGACCTCAATTGGTGTGTTTGTCATAGGGCTTTTTGTGTTTTTATATAGCCAGTAGTATAGGGTAACTTTTGCCCCCATTAGTTGGAATCTCAGTAGCTTATTTAAGTGCTTAAATTGCCCTTCAATTTGGCCATTTGTCTGAGTTTCTGTCTTGAATTCCCAACTGCATAGGTGCTTATCTTGTTAATTTCTAGTGCTTATTTGTGTTTTTCAGCTGTTTTGTGTTTATTTAAGTATATTGAACTTGTCCTGATCAATTGGTTGAGTTTTGAGCTTATTAGCTTATTATTAGCTTATTTACTCAACTGCTTATCTGCCCAAATCAGCTCAGTAGGCTTATTAAACTTTTCATTTTATTTTTCCTATCTTTCAATTTATATTTTAGAATTATCTGTAAAGTTTCATAATTTTCTGAATAGTTTTAATATTTTTAATCTTTTTTATTAGTTTCTATTAGTAATAAAATCATAATAAATAAAATAATAATCAGAAAAATATAAATCCAATTTTCATAATTTTCTTTTGTCATTTTTAATCTAGGAAAAATATAATTTTATTTTTAGACTTTAAGAAAAACCAAAAATAGAAATATAGTGATAGCTTCTATTTAATAGAATTTATCTTTTTAAAATTTAATTAAGTAATTTTCATTTTTATAATTTTCTTAGTTTTTTCTCATCTTATAATATTTTTAGAAAAAGTTTTAGAATTTTCTTTATTCATTTAGTATTTTTTATAAATTTAAATAGTTTAATAAGTAATTAAATAATAAATAATTAATAATAATTAAATAAAAAGTATAAAAAAATATAATTTAAGTTTTTAAATAAGTTTTAAGTTATTTTACATTTTTAGGTTTTAAATTTTATAAATTTCAGTTTTTGTCCCATTTTAGATTTTCTCGTTGCGCGTTTGTAGTTTATTTTAATCGCGTTTACTTTTCTTTTGAATATTTGTGTTTCAATTGTTATTTAGAATTGTTAAAAAAGCAAAATCAAATATCTTATCACATCAGTCACTCTAATCCTAGCTTTTCACAGTTTTCCATTCACACCTCGTTGGGAAACGATCCGGGTGATCACTTGCCTGGTTTCACACTACACACGAGTATTCGTTCTGAGACTGTTTATATTTATATATACGTTTTCAGACAGATCACTTAACATATCTTACCAAATCTTGCCAAGATCTTACACAATCCAATTCTTTGCTTGAAGATCTTTCCAAGATATTTACTAAATCTTCAAGATATCCTAAAGATATTACTATGATGTATGCAATGATGTCATGTACATATTTCTATTTTAAGAATTAAAATGTAATCTATGTAAATGTAAATGTATGTAACATGTATGTACTATTTATAAGTAACATGTGTATACTTATGGTACTAAAGATGTTAAACTACTTATGCTACTATGTCTTTAACAACATTTTCATAAGTAAGCACATTTGTCTTAGTTAGACACCTAAAGAGTACTTATCCTGTTAAACTTAGGAAACATGATATACAAGTAAAAGTACTTGTATATGCAAAATATAAAATGAGGTTCTAAGTAGAATGGTTAGCTTTTTAAAATACTTAATGACCTAGCCGTATTTTAAACATTCTAAATGGTTTGTTAAGGATTTGATCATAATGCCACATAACAAACATGTACGAACCTGTGTTGTATCATACGAGGACTCGAGAGGTGTTGAATGTATGTTGAGACAAGATATGATTACAAGTAACTTGTACATTTTACGTTATGTATCAAGTTATATATTTGTCATCAATCAAAACAAACGAGACTGCTTGCACTAACAGACCGTGTAGCTTTTATCATCTTTTAACCATGTGTATTGCGTATGTGAGCTTCATTTGACTCTGTGATGTGTTTTGTTCTAGCACGAATATGCTTTTCTCGTCTTGGCGTTGTAACATTTTTAGTTGTGTAAATTACACCGTTCGTCTTTGTGGTTTGGGCGAAATCACTACCCTCGTCCCTCGATTTTCTTTTTTGCATGGTCAATCCCTATAATGAAGTTTCGTAACACGGTTCATCCCTATCTCTAACGATCATTAACTATGCCCGTTAAAACGCATCATGTGCCTTGCACATGAGGGTAATTTAGTCCCTTACTATACTAACTATAAAAAAAAATCCTAAACATCCACGTATCATCTGACTCTCTCTCCATCCTTTTCATTAGTTCATCACACTCTCTTTATACCATTAACACAACCTATATAATCTTCAATACCCTAATCACCACCACTTTCACTTCCTTCCACCTTTTCCAATAATCCACAAACCTCATAAACACTCACTAAATCAAACCCCATAAAAATCCATAACCACCGCCGCAATACACAACCTCCAGCCATCATCATCAACCACTTCAGTCACTCTAATATTTCTCACTTTTACCCACCATCATCCCGCTGTCGTTACCAATGTGCATGTCAGTATGTGTATACGAGACAAGGGTGTAGATCTGTGAATCTGTGTATGCGCGTGTGTGTACTAGATATGTGTGTTGTTGCTTCAATTTATTTGTTTTATATAAGATTTTTGCTTTCTCAAATAAACGGGTGAGATCCATGATTTTTTGTAGTTTTAGAATTTTCAGATTTGTGTGAAATTTATTATGATTATATTTGGTTGTGGTGGGTGTTATATAAAAGATGAACACATATAATTGGTGGTTTGCCGGAGATGATGAAGAGAATAGATGGTGCCTCGTGGGGTGTTAAGAATTTTTATTTATTTAATTGTTAATTTCTTTATTTAATGTGAGAATATGAAGATAAGTGTATTTTGTTGGGTTTTTAATTGGGTAATGGTGAAACGTAAAGATGAAGATGAGTGTTGAGATAATTGGTCATGAAAGTTATAATTTTGATTGTAAATGGTTAAGATGAAATTGATTTTTAGTTTTTTTTTTTTTTTTTTTTTGGAAAGAAAATGAAGAAGAAATATTGTTTTTAGAGTAAAGTTCAAAAATCGTCCCTGTGGTTTACCGGGTCATTTGGAAATGGTCCCTGTGGTTTAAAAAAACCGGATTTGGTCCCTGTGGTTTACGACCCTTACAGATCTGGTCCCTTGACCAACAGATCCGTCAGTTGACCGTTAAAACGTTAAATAATACTAATATGCGGGGGGTATTTTGGGCATTCTACCCATGGCGCCAATATCTTCCTATATTCCGACCCTAGCAGATCATTTATCGTCCCTAAGGTTAGAATCTTTCACTCACCCACAAACCTTCTTCTAAAAAACGCGCCAATTCCAGTAAAACTTAGATATAGGAAAATCTAATTAAGCAATGTTGTGCGAATGGAGGGTCCGTAAAAAGGGTTTAGCTTCGAATCCATACCATGATTATAGTAAGTAAACTGTTTTTTTTTTTTTGCAATTCGATACTCTGTTTACAATGTAACACTTATTTTCTGATTTTATTTGGTATTTTGGTTGATTAGGTGAGTTCCCGACTGTTTTTTGTCTCAAGATTAACCATGGAGGTGAGTTCACAAGCCTTCCCAAGAGACGATACAAAGGGGGGGGGGGAAGGTTAATTGGATTGACACCATTGATTCCGACCATTTTTCTGTTCAAGAGGTTGGGAATATGATGAAAGAGTTAGGATATGAACCAGAAGGTATGGGCTTGTTTTTTAAGTTACCTAACTGTGACTTAGATAATGGTTTAAGAAAATTAGAAACAGATGATGATGTGTTGCAATTGTTGAAGAATATAGGTAAGTATAAGGTTATTGATCTATATGTTCTTCAATGTGTTAAAAGTAAGGATCCTAAGTTTGTAGAAAATGTTAGTGATAATAGTAATGAGGTACTAGAAACTGTGGAAACTGATGTTAGTGAGGACGAGTGGTTAAGGAAATTTCACAAAGAAGGTTAAAAGGTTGAATAAGAATGTAGATGGTTCTGAGAGTGACCATAGTTCAGATAGTGAACATGGTTCATATAGTGACAGTGATGATAGTGACTTTCTAGTTGATGAAGAACAATTGGTGAATGATGTTGAGGTTGACATGGCTGAGTTTAGGAGTAACATAGACACAAATGTAGAGTGGGTTGAATGTCTAGATATTGTAGCAAAAGATACTGAGGTGGTACAGGATGAATATGTTGATTATGAGGAGTTGGTTAGTGGTAGTGACTCAGATGAAGAGCGTGAGAGGAGAAAAGCTTTAAGGAATGTGTGTAAGTTTAATAAAGTTCCTTCTGGTAGTGAAGGTAATATATGGAAAGAAAATTTCTATGTTGGTCAAACTTTTGGTAACAGCAAACTGATAAAGGAAATGGTCACAAGGGTGGCTGTTGAACAGAGAAGAGAGTTATGGATTAAGAAGAATGACAAGGTTAGGGTCAGGGCAGTGTGTAAGGGAAAGATACCAATGTTTACATCTAACAATGAGCCAGAGGGAAATGGGCCAGATGATAGGCCACAAGTTAAGGGTAAGCCCATTAAGTCCAAAACAGCTAGCGGATCAGAAATCAGGTCAAAAAGTGCCTCTATTCAACCTAGTGAACCACAATGCCCTTGGTCTTTGCATTGCTTAAAGTTGCCAAATGAGGATTCATGGCAAGTGAAAACTTTTTATGATGTTCACAAGTGTTTACAGTCAAGAAATGTGAAGAAATGCACAGCAACCTTCTTGTCAAAAGAAGTAGAGGAAACAATTAAACCAAATCCAAAAATTCCTATTAGTGCTCTTAAAGATCAGTTGCAGAAAAAGTTTGAGGTTGGCATTTCAAGACAAAAAATGCAAAGAGCTAAGCAGATGGCCAAAGAAAGAGTCATTGGTGATTACACAAAGCAGTATGCAATGTTGAGAGATTATCTAGTTGAATTACAAAAGCAGAATCCAGACACAACTATCAGGATTGATCTAGAAAGACCAAATGACCCCATAGGAGTTCTTGAAAGGAAGTTCAAGAGGGTTTACATATGTTTAGGTGCTTTGAAAGAGGGATTTAAGAAAGGAAAGAGAGATTTGTTGGGGTTGGATGGTTGTTTTTTGTCTGGTCCATTCCCTGGTCAAGTGTTGACAGCAGTAGGAGTTGATCCAAACAATGGGATTTACCCACTTGCTTATGCTATTGTGGAGGCTGAAACAAAAGATAGCTGGAAATGGTTTTTGGATTAGCTTGGTGATGATCTCAATCTATTCAGCAACTCAAACTTTACCTTCATAACTGACAGGCAAAAGGTATGTTTACTAATCATCTTGTTTTTAAATTACTTTAAGTTTTATTGTTATCTCAACATAGATACTTGTTTTATATTAGGGTGTGATACCAGCAATTGCAGAAACATTTCCTTCTGCTGAACATAGGTATTATGTAAAGCATATCTATGATAACATGAAGCTGTCATGGAGAGGAGAGATGTACAAAAATTTGTTGTGGGAGTGTGCCAGCTCAACAACTGTTCAGATGTTTGACAGAAACATGGAAGCTTTAAAAGCTCATAACAAAGAAGCCTTTGAGTGGTTAAAGAAGATTCCACCACAACATTGGTTTAAAAGTCACTTTTCTGGTAAGAATAATTGGTAATTCATATGTCATTAAAAATTACTTTTCTGAAACAGTTTAACATATTCATTCATGTCATTGCAGGCAGGGCAAAGTGTGATGTCCTTTTAAACAACATGTGTGAAGTGTTGAACAGGCAACTAGTGGAGGGAAGGGACAAGCCAATCATAACTTGTTTGGAGTTCATAAGGGAATACCTTATGAAAAGAATTGTAAATGTTCAAAAAGTGATCAGCAAGACTGATGGGCCTCTTACACCCCATGCTGCAAGGTTGTTCAAGGTGATTGTTGTCACAACTCGTAATTTCAGGTCATTTTCCAAACCTCGACAATTTACTATTCATAAGTTACTATTCATAAATCACTATTCACCGGTCACTATTCATCATTTTTGAAGTCAGTTTGAGACTTTGAGAAGTCGTCAAAAAATTTACTATTCACATGACACTATTCATTCCCGGAGGGAAATCACTATTCATGGGCATCATTCATCATGTCGTAAACTAGGTTTACGAGTATTCAAATGCGCGTAACCAGTTAGGTTTAGCTGCGTATTCATGCATCATCAGTAAAGACACATCGTACAGACTAGGGCAGTCTGCATATCATCAGTAATATCAGTACCATATCAGTTCATGCATGTGTTTGTGTGATTTTCATTAACGTATGCTTAATTGTTTAATTAACGTTACCACTCAGTCATTTCTACCAACAGTAAACCCAAATACTCCAGACAATGATCCTAATACATTTTCAAGCTAATTATAATGATATAGAGATTATATTATTACCTTACCCGGTGTTTTTAAATCAATTGCTACATTTTCCGTTAGACGCTTATAACTCCGTCGGTTTACGAAATTTCAATCCGATTATCATTCTAACACCCGATTCTTGTAAGGAATATGATTTTACACATTTTACGACTTCGTCATATTTTGTTTTCATCGTCGCGATTTATTTCTAGTTAACTCGATACCCGGTAACACCCAATGTACACATAAACTACACTAACTCTTTCAATAACTAGACAAGATCATTAATTAGCCCCATTTTCACCATTTTTCTCCATGTGCCCCCCCCCCTTAGCCACCCTAAACCATCATCTTTCAAGCTTAGACCAGACTACAATTAATGCTTATGTTTTCTTGTCCTTTGAATTAATTCTTATAACACATTCCTACACCATTTCATTAGCTAACAAAGATCAAACACTCTCTCCCTCCCCACTCCATACCCACGGCCACAACCAAAAACAAGGGAGAAATCCATCATTTTGTGAAGTTCAAGTATTAATCTTACTCCATTTGCTATCCTAGTTAAGGTTTTGAGATCAAAACCCTAAGTTATTGCACATTTTCTCATCAAATCACTCCAAGATTGTAAGTAAACTTCAAGAACATCATTTTGATCTTTTCATACTTTTATTTACTTCATATGATCTTGTATTTTCAAGTTATACTAGTTACTTTTGCAAGTTACTTATGTTTTTGATACCATTTTGTTTATAAACTATCACAAACACTAGATCTATAGGTTTCATTAATAATCACATGAGATCCACCAAGGTTGGTGATGTTTAGGACCCCATAACACCCTAAGGAGATGTATGGTAGGATTTGCGAACTTGTGGAGTTGATTTGAGATGGTATGATCAAGTTTAGAACCATAGAAATGAGTTTTTTAAAACATATATATACCTACTGTCCAAAATCGTGTAAACTGGAAAACTCAGTAATTTTTGGTATATTTTGGCCTTCATATTCAGAAACTTCTTTCAAAAACGAAACCGTGGCCGCAAGAATCACTAAAAACCGACTTATAACGAAGGAGATATGATTTTTCGAAGTTAGGCGAAGAAAACTAATTTTCTGAAAATAAGCGTGCTATTAGCCGAACTTTAAAGGACCAAACGAGGCATTAGACGTGATCTAAGAGATCCGAACTACTGAGATTATGTTATTTCATGTTATGACGAATCCGTGGATATAAAGAACGTAGAAAACGAGCTTATAACGACCGAGATATACACGTTTAAAGCCGACGAACTCTATTCTATTTTGACAGCCCTAATAGAAAGTATTTTTCTAAGTATATAAGTTAACATTTTTACAAGTCATCACATTGATAGCCGGTTTTCTATCTATTCAAGACGCGTATGATCAAAAGTCCAATAACACGACACGAAAACCTTGTAACAATGTTTTATTTTCAAGGACGTCAAATTCATTCACTAACACTTAACGTGCACAAATTCGCGACTAGTTTTGCGAGGCCGTTTTGGATATATTTTCACAAGTTATGAAAAGTATTGTTTTGTGACGAAAACATTATATTTGCCAATAGAACACCGAACAAGGATCATGGAGTGTAGTTTTAACATATTTACGCGAAATGTAGTTTATAACTTACGAGACGTCAAAAATGTATTTTTCGACGATAACCGTTGTTTTCAAAACTTTCGAGTGGTATCGATAACATACGTGTTTGCATGAGTAACAACATTTCATTTGCTTACCTTATATCATATCATTTATGATAGGTCGCGGTTAGGAACCGAGCCTCATCTCATCATATCCATTGTGATCATTGTTGCTATATCATATCAGGTGAGTTTTCATAGCCCCGTTTTAAATTGTTTATTGATTTATAAACTCTCGGGGGGAGAATACATTGCACCATTTTTATATGTGGACCAAAGTATGCAAACTCATTACATTGCTTAAGTTACATCATTGCCCAGATTAAAGTCCCCTTATATTATCATGAACCGTTAATTGTTAGTAAGCGAGAGTGAGTGGATAGATCTATTGAGGGTGACTCCTCCGTTCGGGTTGGTAGCACTGATCCGTTCTAAATATACGTATAAATATTATCAGACGGATATGCGTGAAACGCGGGAAATAACAAATCAGCCTTTAGGAAAAAGGCTAACTTACAAAACCCGTGAATACGATATGTGTGATACCGGGCAAGTGATTACCCGGGTCGTGTCCCAACGAGGTGTGAATCGAGGATTTTGTTATCGGTTAGGAATTAAAATGTTTGATGATTGGATTTTGGATTTTTGAGTTTTTTACTTCTAATTAAGATATGAAAAACAAAGTTATAAATAAAAATTAAGCACAAGACAATTATACTAAAACTAAAATCTATGAAATACTAACTCTAAAAATACAAATTTATTTTTTCTAAATCCTATATGATAAAAGAAAATTTTAGAAAAAAGATTTATATATTTTTTTGACTTTTATATTTTTTATTATGAATTAAAAACAGAATTTAAAAGAAAAATTGATTAAAAATACTAAATGAAATTGGAAAATTATGAAAAATTCCAGAAAACTACTTAATTATAATCAGAATCTATGAAAAATAAAAGTGGGTTAACTGCTTATTGGGATAAGCAGTTAATAAGCAAAATGGAGAATAAGCTTAAAAGGGAAAAACAAGGTTAAATAAAAAAGTGGGTAAGAGTTATCCTGAAAAAGACCCTAGGGCAGTTGGTTTGGTGTGTTGTGTGTGTGCTCAGTGACCAGGGTTCGAACCCTGGTTTTGTCTTTTTTCTTTTTATTTTATTTTTGACTTTTTCTGATTAAAACTCAACTAAGACAAACCAATAAGCAACTTTATAACCAAAAGTATTTTTAGGAATCACAGATAAGCTAAGAAATAAGCTGAAATGACAGAACAGTTGCAATAAAAAGGAAATAAGAAAAAAAATGTATGAACTGATAAACTACATAAGCTACTACAAGCTAACTATGAATTGAAAATAAGCTAACTTGTGATAAACTAGATCCAAATCAACAACTATTCTCAGGATAAGCTGTTCTCAAAAGTAAATAAGCACAATCCAACTTAATAAGCTAAATATGAGACTGCTGATTGCTCAGGGCAACATCAGTCAATCCTAGGCAAGTTTGGGCTAATTTTTAAGCACTTATACAATCACTAAACACCACAAAAGCTGATGAAACTTAAAGCTAACCTACCAAGGATCATACACCCAAAAAATAGACCATGAGAACTTATCTGTTGCTTAAAAATAAGCTGAACAAAAGCTCAGTCAACACAAATCAACACTGATGAATCAGTGTTAACTTGTGCTGATCAGGCAAATTTTGAGCTTAAAATAAGCACTTAAAAACTGAGCAACATCCACAAAGCTAGTGGAAACTTGAAATTCATACGCTGACCTACTCAGGAACCAAAATTCAGGCCTAGAATAGCTTATTAGCTGCTTAAAATTAAGCTAGTAAATGGCTCAGACAGCACAAAGTGAACACTGATGACTCAGTGTTCAGTTTGTGTGATGGGGCTATTTGTGAGCTTATTTTTAAGCTCCATTAAGCTGGTAAAAGGCCTAGAATATGGAAACACTTAAGGATCAAACTACTAACTAACTAATTAATAAAAATCAAACACCATTTTCCACAATTAAGCATCTAGAACAGCACAAGAAAAATATGCAGACATGAAATGTGGTTCTAAGCAGACTAATATGGAATTTTTTTTTGTTAAAGGCTATTCAAATCCCCTGAGATTATTCAAACTATTGCATATAGACTTACACATTATATTGAAATCAGAAATATCAAAACAATCACAAAAATAGCTTATTGCTGAGATAAGCTATTGTGATCAGAAATGCCCCTAAGAATTCCACAGTGGACTCTAAGCCTCAAGACCTATCAAATTGGCTAAAGACTTCACACTAACAACTTATTTTACAAAAATTGAGGATGATCAAACTTCACAAATTGACAAATGAACAGTACACAAGGAATTAGACCCAAATATGGCTTATGCCAAACAGTCCTTATAAAGACTGTTTTGGATATTAAAACTAGATTGGACCTATTTAAGCCTTGAACTTGTAAGTACAATGATTAACTTACTTAGTTTACACCTAATTAACAACTTTCTAACAGGAAATAAGCATAAATTAAGCTGAGCTAGATTTTAGCTATTTTGGATTTTTTTTTTTAGCTTTTAATGTAGAAACTAGTTTAAACACTAACACCTTATCTAATTAACATACCTTAACATCACAAAGACACAATAAGCACAGAAAAGCAGAATAAATACCAAATAAGCAATGGTACAGTGAAATTAAAGAAAATAAAGAGATATAACCTTGGGCTCTAGCTAAACAAGAGCACCAAATAAATGGCAGCTACAAGCTCTAGCTTGTTTTACAACAAGCTAGTAAAGTCCATCTTGCCATTCCACAACTGGCAACTTCCATAAGCTTTCCACAATTGCTGAGGTAAAAACTGAGTTTTATGACTTTTTGGTAATTTTGTAACTAAGGCTGAGCTAAGTTATTTTAGACTTATTAAATACTTTAGTAAGCTTATAAGAACAATTAACAAGCTTTTTCAAACACTGAATTTCTTAATTCGGATCAACAGTGATTACAAAAATTTCATTAACCTTAGAACATATTACAATACTGGATAATTTGAGAAGAAACAAACTTAAAATTACTTATATTGATACTGAAAAGCTTAAATTCATGATAATTAAAAACTTAAATAAAAATACGACTAACTCTAAATTTCTACATGCCTTCAAGGCTTACAATAGGAGCCTATTTATACTAATTCTTGGTGGGATATCTCCTTTAACTGCTTCTGACCATTTTCTGACCCTTGGATAACCTTCTCTTCATCTGAGCCGTTCAATCTATTTTTGGCGCCAAAAAATGGATAAGGGAAAACCCACTTGGTACTGGTAAACTTGTGATGTTGGAGAAGCATTAAATGCTTTGGAATGGGTAGGTGGAGTGTAGAAGGAGGGATAAGCAGGGTGAGGGGGAGGGTTGGTTTTGTCAGGGATAGGCATGGTGATGGGTGGTTTCTGGTTTTGGGTTTGGCGGCAAAGAAGGTGGATTTGACTAAGTCAAATCTGGGTTGTTAACTAAAAACGGGTGTGGGTTTATTTTAGTTAAGGATTGGGTTTTTAGGGTGAGTTGGGTTGGGGTAAAGATTAGGATTGGGTTTGTTTTTATTTTATTTTTTTTGGATTTAAAGGGTTAATGGTTAAGTTAAGTTTAAAGGATTAAACTTAAAATGGGATAAGCTTGGAGGGACTATTTCTGCCAAATCTGGAAATCTATTCCAAGGGACCAATTATGTCATTTTGATTATCTTGGGGGTTGACTTTTGACACATGAGCAATTCTTGGTCTAAACTTGTAAATTTCTTCCCCGTCCTCGGCTTTTGACGACTTTCCACTCTTGTGCTCGGTTTTTGCCTGTTTTGCCTCGTTTTCAATCCTTTTGTACCTGAAACACATAAAAACACAAACCAAGGATATCTGCAGTATAATTTGGTGTATTTGGTTGTTTTTATTATTTTTATGGTCTAAAATGGGCATAAAATGATGAGTATTTGCACACTCATCAATCCCCCACACTAAACTATTGGTAGTCCCTAGCAATCCGATCATATAAAGTAATGAAAGGATCAAAAGAATACCAAGCATACCCCGTTTCGACTTTTTATTTGATCCAATAAATTTAAACTAAAACAAAAATAGACAAAATGCTTGATTTCCAAAAATGGTATCATGGAACGGGATTCACACAAAATGGGTGTCTCCAGGGAATTGAAATCGTCATCCTCTTTTTTATACTCCCAACTAAGCTTAAACTCATTGTGCAAAATTTTTTGTAAAATGCTAACACTACTTATACTAATAATCTATGTAAGTCGAGACTTAACTTTTCACTCTCACATTTATTCAAGTTAGGTGAATGTGCTTGATTTTCAAAATTTTGAATACAAAAATTGACGTTTTTATAAGATATCGACTAATACTAGCTGAAAGATAGATTTAAAATTTACAACAAGCAAGTTTCAAAACACATCAAAACTTATTGCATTTTGCAATATCATTCCATTTTTGTATTTTGCAATATCATTATATTTTATTTTATATTTTTCTTTTCATTTTTTTTTTACTTGTGCAACATAAGCTAACGGAGTTTCACGGGAACCAAGACCTTACACCTTCCGGAATAAAGGATCCAAGGGCCGTTACAACGGAGAATTCCAAGACTCTAAACATTCCTGAAATGAGGATCCAAGGGTGTTAGACCAAGACCTCACACATTCCTGAATTAGAGGTCCAAGGGCCGGTGTAAGAGGGTAGCCAAGACCTAAACGCCTTCCAAAAATAAGGATCTAAGGGCCGATCTTGAACCGTAGCTTTTTATTTATTACTTTAACTTTTGCAACTTTCAAGCAACGTCTCACTTTCAATTTGCATTATTATGACATATGCTTGTTCCAAAGTTTAAATAAAGCTTTGAACTAGTATTTTTCAAAATCGTATGAAAAAATGATTTTGTGTGTTCAAATGTTTGTAAATAAGCACTGATTAAGTTAGATTAAGAACTTATGGGAGAAAAAGCCATAGATTACTTATATAAGCTCTAATGAGAACCAACTACTCTATGCTTAGCATTTTCATTTGCACAAATCGTAAAACCTTAGTCTAAACGTTAAGGAAGCAGCTAGATCAACACTCTAGCAGAGTCGGGATTCCCTTTGTTCTAACCTAATCAAGACTAAACACCTTTTTTTTTTTTTTTTTTTAATGACAAAATATTTTTAAAATTTTGGTAAAAAACGGGGGTACTAGGGCACTAGAAGGTACATATGTGGCAAAATTCGCGAGAATTCCCCCCCACACTTAGAATTGAATATTGCCCTCAATATTCAAAGTACCGGCTATTATGCCGCCACTTAGTACGTAAAAAGGTAATACTAATAGCCAAGTGTGAAACGGAAATCTCCATTTTTCACAAAAAAGGTTGAAAAGATATCCCTAGATAAACGTTAGTAAAAAGATCGGATATTGGGCGGCTGGATTGAAAACAGGCGCATCAATCATCACGATCTAAGGGAAATCTGCAAACAAGAGCAAACAACACACAAAAGCACAGCACAGCAGAGGAATTCCCCCACACTTAGTGTTAGAAAATAGAGAGAAGTCAAAAACATGGGTTGTCACCCATGTTATGCTAATGTTTTTGTTAATCGAGTCACTAGCTTGACTCGACCCCGAATTCATTTGTTCATGGGGAAGCAAGTGGAAGAAACAATCTCCATCGGACTTTCATTCAATGTGTTTGGATAAACATTTGAACATAAGAAAGTTCCACACCGACGAGATACCCACAGTATTTTAATAGTAGAAACTATTAGGGACGATACCGGGGTCAAAGATGGTGTCCTCATTCCCGAAGAAGAAAAGGGAAAGAGAAATCACACCATATGTGATGAAGAGATGCAAGATTTTTATGATTATCATAAAAAACTCTTCATCATCAAAGGCCATATCGTCTTCAACGGGAGGGGGGTCGGGATGAAATCTTCAAGAACCAAATCCTTATGATCAATAACATCTCCCCCCACACTAGAGTCATTCTCAATCTCGAAATAAAAATGATCAAAATCCGGCTGAGAAAGTTCACCGGAGAACTCTTCAAAGATAACCGGATCATTTTTATCAAAGAGAAACGAGTCATACTCGGGAAGAGAGATATAAGTGTGAGAAGTGGTACTGCCACTACTCGTCTCTTCCAACAGATTGATATCAAAAGAAAAGGCTTCATAAGCCGGGAGAGAAAAATCAGAATGAGAAGTGGGATTGCCACTACTCTCTTCAGCCGTGTCAAAGATAAAACTCTCATATTCGGGAACAAGATCCTCGAGCTCGAGCTCCGGAGGATCTGACGGATTATCTTCAAAAATAACTTGCTTCAGGGGGAGAAAAAATAACGGTTCATCAAATATCATTTTTTCTAATAACGGAGCATCTCCCCCCGGATCACCATCGGGCTCAACAATTTTCGGCGAAATTGGAGCATCAAATAAGAACACCTCGAGCTCTTCCATAGAGATATCACTTCTCTCAATCGGAGGAGAAGGATGGGAAGAGTCGGAAACAATCTCAATACGACAAACCGATTCCGGAGATGGGACAAGTGGTGTGCTCTTAGAGCTAGCAATTTTCACCACTTCCGTTGTGGTCTCTGATTCTTGTTCATCGTAATCAAAAACACTCTTTACTTCCCCAGCACATTTCTCAAACCATTTGCTTGTGCCAGGGGTAATTTTCATTGCTTTGAGCTCAGCACGTTTGTTTGAAGTACTCTTAACCTCGAATCTTGAAAGTATTGAATCACTTCTTTCGGCAGCAATTACGAGATCAGATTTTTGATTAACCGTAGCAATGTTGCCTTTGGTTAGAGGTTTAGAGTCTTAATTTATGTTAAACGTGACTTCTTCATTATCAACCCGAATGGTTAATTCTTCGGCGTATACATCAATGAGAGCACGAATCGTTCTTAAGAAAGCCCTCCCCAGAATGAGTGGAACTCGAGGATCGGCATCAAAGTCTACCACAACGAAATCAGTGGGAAAGTGGAACTTTTCTACTTTCACAACGACATCCTCAGCTATTCCAAGTGGACGAGTTATAGTACGGTCCGCTAGCTCGAGTGTCATGCAAGTAGATGTAAGCTCCGGAAGAGATAATTTCTTCCATACCGAGAGTGGCATAAGGTTAATGCTTGCGCCAAGATCGGACAAGGCTGAGCACTGAACCATCCTCGAGAAATCACATGGGATTAAAAACTTGCCGGGGTCTCTGAGCTTTTCGGGAAGCTTCTTGAGGAGAACCGCCGAGCACTGCTCGTTTAGTGGGGTCTTTGCCATCTCAGACAACTTATCCTTGTTGCTAAGTAAACTTTTGAGTGTAGATGCAAATTTGGGCATAAGGACGAGAGCATCTGCAAAGCTTATGTCAAAGTGCAATTCATTGAAGATTTTAAAAAATTTATCCATTTGTTGATTGGTTTTATCTTGAAGCTTTTGATCATTAAGCCTCGAAGGATATGGAATCGAAGGCTTAGGATTGGTCTTCGGAACATCGGGTTCCGGAATTTGAGATTGGACGACCGGAGGTTGGACGTGTGCGGTACTTCGTGGGCTTGAGAAATGCACCTTGTCCGTTGTCACCTCAGTATCTCGATTCACTTCCCTCGGGGGAGGGGGCATAGGAGTCGAGGGTCCATTATGCGTCTTACCACTTCGAGTGGTGACGGCTTTCAATTCACCCTTCGGGTTGGGAATGGTATTTCCCGGAAGACCTCCCGAAGTTGAAGCTTGATTCATTTGGTTCATGAGGCTAGCAAACATGTTCTCAATTTTATTTTGAGATTGATCAATTTTGTGATTTGTATTTCTAAGTTCGTTTTTGAGCTCATGACCTTGTTTTGTTATTGAGGTTTGAAAATCATTTTTCAAAGTGGTGATTTGATTTTGCATTGACCTCATGTTGGCCTCATTTGACTTGATGAAGTTAGCAAGTTCATTTGAGGGACCAACGGGGGCTTGGTAATTAGAAGCTTGAAAGCCTTGATTGAAATTACCCCCTTGGGTCGGGTATTGATTGATCGGGGCTTGAAATTGATTTTGAACATTTTGCCCTTTCGGTTGGTTTTGGTTAAATCTATTTGGATTGTTGGGTTGAGAAAATCCGGGTGGTCCACTTTGATTACTAACACGATAGTTCGGGTCAATTTGAGGACGGTATTGGTTACCTCCTTGGTTGTAAGCCCCGGCTACCGCATTAACTTCAAATCGATTACCATCGGTGGCAGTACAATTGTAGTATGCATGAGGACCACCATAAGTGACACAAGTTTCTTCCACCGCTTTTACTTGAGTCGGTGAAGAAATTTGTGGGGAAGAAAGTTTCTTTTGCTTGGAAAGAACCAAAGCTTGAATAGCATCCGTGAGTTTTTCAATCTTAGCATCGGTGCTAGAAGTACTCACGTGAGATGAAGAAGAAGAAGCACAACTAACTTGGGAAACAACCGGCTTGCTTTGTGTAGTACGGACCTTGGACTTGTTCTCGATGATGGTTAATGCATCTTTCGTAGTCCGATTCAAAAGATTGCCACCGGCGGCGGCATTAAGAGAATCTTGGTCCGTTTGGTTCAAACCATTATAGAAGGTATCGAGTTGATGTAACTCGGAGAAACCGTGGTGTGGACATTTGCGAAGTAATTCTTTGAAACGATCCCACGCTTCACTAAAGGATTCATCAAATTTTTGAGTGAATTTGGTGATTTCATTTTTAAGGCTTGTGGTTTTAGAAGGGGGAAAGAATTCGTTCACAAATTTCGACACTAAATCTTTCCATGTTTCAATAGAACGAGGGGGTTGTTTTTCGAGCCAAATCTGGGCTGCCCCCTCGAGAGAAAAAGGAAAAAGAAGAAGTTTGATAGCTTCTTGAGGAACATTTCGGTATTTGATGGTAGAGGTGATCTTGTTAAACCATCGAATGTGGGAATGAGGATCGTCCCTCTCAAATCCGAAATATTGACTCGCAGTTACTAAGGATAGCAACCCGGTCTTAAGCTCAAAGCTATCGGCAACGATTGCCGGAACAACAATAGCATCTCCGTAACCCTCGGTGGGTGCTTGGAGAAGCTCAGACATGGTGCGTTCATCCGCCATTGTGACAATGGGAGGAACGGGAATAGCACGAATCTCGGGTTCGGCTATTGAGGCGGAATGCCTACGATTACGTCTTCTCGGGGTATGCACGAGTTCACGTAAAGGACTTGTCGACGGAGAAGAACGAGTGCGCATGCACTAAAAAAAATTCAATTAAAACAAGACCGAGGCAAAACACAAGTGAACTTAAACCTTAAATCAAACAAGCGTACGGTAGCTCTTTGAAAGAAAAACGCACAGGGTGGCGGAGGAGCAAAGGTGGGCAATAAATGCCCTTAAAAACCCGCTCCTTTCGGTCTGCAATTTAATGTCAAGACCTCCTAGAACCTCCGTTATAGTTTGTTAATCAATCAAAGGTGAGCCGAATTCGCAAGCGACACAAAGGCAAGTTTTAAATCTTTGGTTTGGGAACTTAATATGATAATACTCCAAGTTGAGGAATATTATATTGAGATAGCTTTTACCTTTTATTTTAACACAAGAAAACGGAAAATGTTTTTGTATTTTTGTTTTTATATGATAATATATATACAAAAGAAAAAGAAAAATATTTTTGTATTTTATGGGGTTTATGGAAAACGAGAACTTCACAAGGAAGGATCTCAAGTCACTAATCGTTAAAACTTTTAACAATATTGTCGCAACACAACCCCCCCGGCAGCGGCGCCAAAATTTTGATCCATTCTAAATATACGTATAAATATTATCAGACGGATATGCGTGAAACGCGGGAAATAACAAATCAACCCTTTAGGAAAAAGGCTAACTTACAAAACCCGTGAATACGATATGTGTGATACCGGGCAAGTGATTACCCGGGTCGTGTCCCAACGAGGTGTGAATCGAGGATTTTGTTATCGGTTAGGGATTAAAATGTTTGATGATTGGATTTTTGAGTTTTTTACTTCTAATTAAGGTATGAAAAACAAAGTTATAAATAAAAATTAAGCACAAGACAATTATACTAAAAACGTGAATCGGAAAATCTAAACACGAGCCTAAAACTAAAATCTATGAAATACTAACTCTACAAAAGCAAATTTATTTTTCCTAAATCCTATATGATAAAAGAAAATTTTAGAAAAAATATTTTTATGGGAATTAAATATTCTGAAGTTAGAGTATCTAAGATAAAGGTACTGCTAGTTCAAAGTCAAGGTACTGCTAGAACAAAAAGGTACGGCTAGTACAAGATCAAGGAAGGTACTGCTGGTTCAAGTTCAAAGGAACGGCTAGTTCAAAATGGTACTGCTGATCAGTGAGTCATTCTGCTGCTGAGTGGATAAGATTGAAAAGATATTTATTGTATTTTGGTTAACAATATACGGTAGATAATATCTTACCCCATGTGCTTAGTTAACAAGTTGTGTACATAGATACATGTTGTATCTTATGTACTGACACTCAAGATAAGTTAACCAAGTAAGTCGGCTAAGACTTTAAGCAATATTGTAATAGATCTCTTGGACTATAAAAGAGATCTTAGACTTGTGTTTTAGAGTAGTTGTCAAGTGTGTCCATGCATATGTGTTATTGTAAGAACATATAACTGTTAGATAAGAACAAACACAAATATATCACAAGTTAGAAAAACTTAAGATTCAAGGTTGTAACCCTGGTGATATTTCAAGATCACTCGTATTATTATCATTAATAATATTGAATCGTTTGGTGATAATCTTTATGTGTTCATTGCTAACTAACAAACATAACAATTCCATTTCCATAACATACACAACCTTCTAAGTTTGGTTGAGTGAATTCCGCGCACTTAATCATTTTAACACAACATATCATACACACAAAGTCACAAGGTTTAACCACCTTAACCGTGTGTCCAGGATCCTAGCAAGTGGTATCAGAGCGACAGGCTGATATAGTTGTTTTTAGAAGAAACAGAAATGGATGTACAAGATGTTCAAACAAATGTTGCTGCAAAGTTGCCCATGATCAAACCAAACGAGTTTGAGTTATGGAGGATGAGAGTTGAGAAATATTTTATGGTTCAAGATTATGCTCTTTGGGACATAATTTAGTATGGTGATTCCTTCACTTTAGGCTATTCAGATGTTCTTGTTGAAGGGAAAACAGTTAGAAAAAGAAATACTGGACCAGTTTCCAATGATGAAAAGATACAGAAGAGAAATGATCAGAAAGCAAGAAACTTGTTGCTCATGACCATTCCTAGTGAGCAGATGCTATCTTTTAGCAAATATCTTGATGCAAAAACTCTTTTTGAAGAGATTTGTGCATGGTTTGGTGGTAATGAAACTACCAAAAAGACACAGAAGACATTACTAAAGCAACAATTTGAAAACTTTACTGCTTTTAGTAATGAGTCTCTTGATAAGCTATTTTCAAGACTACACAAGCTTGTAAGTCAGTTAGCTGTGTTGGGTGTTGCGACAGAGAAGGAAGATCTCAACATGAAGTTCTTGAAAAGTCTACCTGATGAATTCCATACTCATGTTATTGTCTGGATGAACAAACCAGAAATTGAAACAATGAAACTTAATGATTTGTTCAATAACTTTAAAATTGTTGAACAAAGTCTAAAGAGGGGTGGAAATTATGGTACTAGTTCTGGGAATGCTGCACTCTTGTCAGTTCCTAGTGTTAGTCATTCAGAAGAGGTAGATGAAGTTGAAAGTGTTTCTAATGCTACTTATAGTGGTCCTTTTACTAGTTTACAAAAGGATGTTGCTGGACTTGGAGATCCAACATTTTATACCTTTATAACCAGTCAATCTAGTGGTTCTCCTCTAAATCATGAAGACCTTGAGCAGTTAGATGGTGATGATTTGGAAGAGATGGATATTAAGTGGCAAGTTGCTTTACTTAGCATGAGGGCTAAGAAGTTTTGGCAGAAAACTGGAAAGCAAATTACCATAAATGGTAATGATACTGCTGGGTTTGATAAGAAGAAAGTGCAATGTTTTAACTGTCATAGGTTGGGACACTTTGCTAAAGAATGTAGAAGCCCAAGGAAGCAGAATAATAGGAACACATGGTATAAACAAGAGAGGAATAAGGAAGTACTGGTGGAAGAGCCAAAGGCTATGCTGGCTATTGATGGTATTGGATATGATTGGAGCTCTATGGCTAATGAAGAGGATGCACCACCAAATGCTGCTCTTGTAGTCGATGAGATTGCTCTAATGGCCTCTTCGGATTCAGAGGTAGATACTATTCCTACTTGTACTAATTCATGTCCTAATCTTAAAAATTATGAAGACATTAAAAAGAGATTTGATGCTTTTAGAGAAGAGTTAATTGATGCCCTTCATAATTTAGCTAATCATAAGAGGTGTGTAGGAGTTTTAGAAAAACAAATACAACATTTTAAAAAGAATGAATTTACGTTTACTGATGACTTAAATGCTTTAAAAAGAGGAATAGCATTTAGAGATGAATTACTTAATGATCAAAGTAGACGTTTATCTGAAGTCAAAAATGAAAAAGAGAATGTTAAGGTTACTATAGATACTTTAGCTCATGCCTCAGAAGGAATGAATAAGATTTGGGAAGCTCAGGTAATTGATAAAGCTAATTCAGGTGTAGGTTACAAAACTGTCCCTCCACCATATAGAGGTGTTCCTTCACCTCCAGGTGTTGACCTAGCACATACAGGTTTAGCTGAGTTTCAAGAACCAATCATGGAATATGGTTCTAAGGCTAGTAAGAGTCTTAAGGTAGAAAAGATAAGTAAAAGTTTAGATAAAACTTTACTTTATCTGGACAAGGTGTCCTTTGCTAAGAAAGGAGAAACTATAGTTGTTGAAGATTGTATAACTGATAGTGATGATGAAGAAGATCAGGTTATGTCTAAACCTGTAGTGGTTAAGAAAGTAGGAACAAAGGTTCCTAAGATAGTCAATCACAACACTAACAGGCCTCAGAACAATTTTGAACATGTTAGGCAATCAGTTAGATATTGTGAACAATATAGAACTACTAACAAGCCCAAAGGCAACCAAAGGAATTGGAATGGCCTTAAGTCTCACCAACTAGGTGATGACTTTGCTTTTTATAACAAAGCTTGTTATACATGTGGTAGTTTTGACCATCTTGCAGCTTTCTGCAACCAATGGGTATCTGGGTATGAAAACAATAGGGTGAACTACAAAAGGCAAACTCCTCAAACTCTCTTTCACTCTAACACTCATAGAACAAAGCCCAGAACAGTCTCAAACAAGTCTGGACCAAAAGGTCCTGCTAGACTAAAAGGTCCTGCTAGCACAGACAAAAAGGTACTTCCAATACAAATAGAAGGTACGGGTAGAACAAAAGATACGGTTAGACCATTGATGACTGTTAACCAAAAACCAACAGCTAAGGATGCAAAAACAACTTTCAAACATGCATCTACAACTGTTCTAAGGCCCATTCAAACAAAAGCAGTGGTCCAAAAACAAGTTTGGAAACCAAAGGGTAGAATTGAAAAGTTAGCAGTTCCTGCTGCTAAGCAATCAGTTCCTACTGCAAAGGGAAACAGGGCAAATGCTGTTAAGGCCTCAGCATGTTGGATTCTTAAATCCAATGTTGCATCAACTGTCCTTAAAAGATTGAATTATATTGATGCAAGAGGCAGATCCAAGTCAGTAATGGCTTGGATCCCCAAAAGAAACTAACACTCTTATTTATGTGCAGGAACATTCAAGTGATAACCAAGAGGATCAAGGATACTCAGATAGTGGATGTTCAAGGCACATGACAGGCAACATGTCTTATCTCTCAGATTTTGATGCTTTCAATGGAGGATATGTTACCTTTGGACGGGGTGTTCGTGGTAAAATTTCTGGTAAAGGTACAATCAAAACCGGAAATTTAGATTTTGAAGATGTGTACTATGTAAAAGAGCTAAATTATAATCTTTTTAATGTCTCACAAATGTGTGACAAAAAGAATAATGTTCTTTTCTGTGAGACTGAATGTCTTGTACTTTCTCCTGATTTTAAGATGCCTGATGAAAGTCAAGTACTTCTTAGAATTCCTAGAAAGGGCAATATGTACAGTGTAGACATGAAGAATATTGTTCCTAAAAAGAATTTAACTTGTCTTGTTGCAAAGGCCACATTGGATGAATCAATGAAATGGCATAGAAGGCTTGGTCATATTAATTTCAAAACCCTAAATAAAATTGTTAAGAATGGTTTGGTAAGAGGTTTACCTCACAAAATGGTAGAACTCCTGCAATAGGATTTCTTAGACCTTTTGGATGTCATGTGACAATTCTCAATACCTTAGACCATTTAGGAAAATTCGATGGTAAAGCAGATGAAGGTTTCTTAGTTCGATATTCTCTTGTTAGCAAAGCTTTTAGAGTTTATAACTTAAGAACTGAGAAAGTACAAGAAGAACTACATGTGGAGTTTTTAGAAAACAATTCCAATGTAGAAGGTCAAGGACCAAAATGGCTATTTGATCTAGAATATCTAACCAATTCAATGAATTATGTGCCTTTTGTTGCAGAAACTAATGATTTTGCAGGTTCTACTACAACAAATGAGGCAGTGTTAGAGAAAGATCAAAATGATGTGATAATGCCAATATGGTCAAGTACAATTGTGGAATCAACTTCAACAACTGATGAATCTTCTTCTAGCAAAACTAAAGAAGGTGTTGAAGATGAAAGAAAAGAATATGGAACTCAGGAACAACAAAGTGTTTCTGCTGGTAGTATTTCTGTTGCTGCTGGTAGTGTCTCTGTTTCTGCTGATGATTCTGCTGCTAAGCTTACTGATTCTGCTGTTCGGCCAAATGACTCTGCTGCTGGCCCTTCAGAAACAAAAGATGCAGAATTCTCAGATAATGAGGTGGATTTCAACAATCTTCCATCAAATTATCAAGTTCCTTCTACACCACAAACAAGAATTCACAAAGTCCACTCCCTAGATAATGTGATTGGAGATATATAGTCAGGTGTGAAGACAAGACATCAATTGATGACTTCAGACCAACAAGGGCTTCTTGATGCCCTTTATGCTTCAAAACAGCATGAGCTTTCAAACTCTTGCTTGTTTGTATGTTTTCTCTCACAAGCTGAACCAAAGAAAATTCTGACAGCCCTAGATGATTCAAGCTGGTTAGAGGCTATGCAAGAAGAGCTTCTTCAGTTCAAGATTCAAAAGGTTTGGGTGCTAGTTGATTTACTTACAGGTGTGAAGGTAATTGGCACTAGATGGGTTTTTAAGAACAAAAGGGATGAAAGAGGAATTGTGATTAAGAATAAGGCTAGATTAGTAGCCCAAGGGTACACACAAGAAGAAGGAATAGACTATGATGAGGTTTATGCTCCAGTAGCAAGGATTGAGGCAATTAGGCTTTTCTTAGCTTATGCTTCATTTTTAGGCTTCACAGTCTACCAAATGGATGTCAAGAGTGCATTTTTATATGGTAAAATTGAAGAAGAGGTGTATGTTTCACAACCTCCAGGCTTCATTGACCCATTACATCCAAATAAAGTGTGCAGAGTAGTGAAAGCTCTATATGGCCTTCATCAGGCACCAAGAGCTTGGTATGCAACACTAGCTTCCTACTTATTAGAAAATGGATTTCAAAGAGGAAAGATTGATCAGACACTGCTCATCAAACAACACAAGAAGGATCTTCTGTTAGTGCAGGTGTATGTGGATGACATTATCTTTGGATCTACTAGGAAAGAGATGTGTTTAGAATTTGAGAAGCTTATGAAAGATAAGTTTCAGATGAGTTCTATGGGGGAACTTACATTCTTTTTGGGTTTGCAAGTTAAGCAATCATCTGAAGGCATATTTATTAATCAAGACAAATATGTTGCAGAGATACTTAGAAAATTTCAATTTGCTGATTCAAAAATAGCAAGCACACCAATGGACTCTGAGAATCACCTTCTGAAAGATGAAGATGGAGAAAGTGTAGATGTACACACTTACAGATCTATGATAGGCTCTTTGATGTACCTTACATCATCTAGACCTGATATCATGTTCCCTGTTTGTGTTTGTGCAAGATTTCAAGTTACTCCAAAGGTTTCTAATTTAACTGCAGTCAAGAGAATTTTTAGATATCTCAAAGGTCAACCAAGGTTGGGTATATGGTATTCTAGGGAATCTCCTTTTGACTTGGTAGCATTTTTGGATAGTGATTATGCTGGTGCTAGCTTGGACAGAAAGTCAACAACTGGAGGATGTCAATTCCTTGGGTGTAGACTTGTCTCATGGCAGTGTAAGAAGCAAACAAGTGTGGCAAATTCAATAACTAAAGCTGAATATATAGCTGCTGCAAGTTGCTCTAGTCAAGTTCTATGGCTTCAAAACCAACTTCTTGATTATGGGTACAATTTCTTAAACACTGTTATTCATATTGATAATAGTAGTACAATTTGTATTATTAAAAATCCAGTGCAACATTCTAAAACAAAACACATTGAAAGTAGACATCACTTTATTAGAGACTGCAATGAGAAAAGATTAATTCAAGTAATGAAAATTGCTTCAGAACATAATTTTGCAGATCTGCTTACAAAAGCTTTTGATGTTGGAAGGTTTCAGTACTTGGTAGCAAGTATTGGAATGCTTAATCTTTAAAATTTTCAAATAATGTGTTTATGTAAATAAATTTTTGTTGGTACTGCTGGATTTATAAGGTACTGCTAATGTATCATAAGGTACTGCTAAGCACACAAGGTGCTGCTAGTACAAATGTAAATTGTGTTAGTCATACGGTTAGTCCTATGTTTATTCTAATGCAAGACAAGTACTTTGTACATTGTTCTTTTATTTTTAGACTAACAATTTCAGGTATGAATATGTGAACACAAAGGAAATTTCAAGTGAAATGGAAGCAACACAATGCTGATGTTGGCTGCTAACATGTATAGGTTTATGATGGACTGAGTTTGGGAATTTAAAACTCCTTGAAACAACTTTCTTGAAATCTAGTTATGATATTTCACATTGAATTGATGACTTAGTTGATCAGATAGTAACTGATGCAACTCACTTTCTATCATTTTATACTTTTAAGTATAATGTGCAAGTCTGAGGACATCTGATAGAAAGAACAGCTAGTGAAAGTGAATCTAACACTTGTGTTAGAGGCAACAATTACTATGAGCTGGAAACCCTGTTAAGAAAGCCTTTTGAATAGGTTTATCTTTACACAGGCAGTTATTTATAACTGAAAAACATTGGTTCTCACACAACCAGAGGTTGCTTTAAACCGGAATTTTGATTAAGTGTCTGTTATACACTTGATCCCTTCAAAATGGTTGAAAGTAGTATGATTTTTCAATTCTAAAATCATGAACATACTGCTAAGTCAAAAAGGTTTCTTAAAAGGATTTTCAGGATTCAGAAAAACCATCCATTGATGGATCATGAATCAAAATGTCCACTGATTCACCTCTCATAGGAGTTAACACACCTAGAAGTGATGAGGACAGTAACTTAAACTCTTAAGGAATTGATGGCTTCATGTACAATATTGTCTGACAACAAGTTCTATATGATGAATCAGATGATAAGGAAATATATATTTTGGTACATAATGAGATCTTCCGAACAAGGGGAGGAAACAAAAGTTATTTGCTTCAGGGGAGGTAACAATCTCAGGGGAGGAAATAACAGCCCAGAATGGAAGAAAAACCAATATATGAAAGGAGAAGACAAGAGCATACAAGATGACATGGAGGTTGAAAATGACAAGAATAGAGCTTATTCTGGAGTATTATATATATTCAGAAGGGATGAAGCATTCCAAAGGAGAAAGTTCTATCTAGGTCAAACGAAGAAAAGTTTCAATTTCACTTCAAAGACATGCTGGTTAGATGATTTCACTTGTTGAAACAAGCATCCAAGATACACAGCATCATTGCCTCTTATAATTCCTCCATCCAAGGAAATTGCACCATGTTTTGGTCCAAGATTGGAGCAATATTTTGATATTGCTAAAGTCAAAAGAAGAACAAAGCAGTTTAGTTCAGAATAGAAGAATAGTTCAGATTCATGAAGTGTTTGAAAGATCTTCACAAGTCCTCATTTAATTCAGAAAACATGTTTGAAATGGTTCACATGTTTAGGGGAGGATTGTTGGGAATTAAATATTCTGAAGTTAGAGTATCTAAGATAAAGGTACTGCTAGTTCAAAGTCAAGGTGCTGCTAGAACAAAAAGGTACGGCTAGTACAAGATCAAGGAAGGTACTGCTGGTTCAAGTTCAAAGGAACGGCTAGTTCAAAATGGTACTGCTGATCAGTGAGTCATTCTGCTGCTGAGTGGATAAGATTGAAAAGATATTTATTGTATTTTGGTCAATAATATACGGTAGATAATATCTTACCCCATGTGCTTAGTTAACAAGTTGTGTACATAGATACATGTTGTATCTTATGTACTGACACTCAAGATAAGTTAACCAAGTAAGTCGGCTAAGACATTAAGCAATATTGTAATAGATCTCTTGGACTATAAAAGAGATCTTAGACTTGTGTTTTAGAGTAGTTGTCAAGTGTGTCCATGCATATGTGTTATTGTAAGAACATATAACTGTTAGATAAGAACAAACAAAAATATATCACAAGTTAGAAAAACTTAAGATTCAAGGTTGTAACCCTAGTGATATTTCAAGATCACTCGTATTATTATCATTAATAATATTGAATCATTTGGTGATAATCTTTATGTGTTCATTGCTAACTAACAAACATAACAATTCCATTTCCATAACATACACAACCTTCTAAGTTTGGTTGAGTGAATTCCGCGCACTTAATCATTTTAACACAACATATCATACACACAAAGTCACAAGGTTTAACCACCTTAACCGTGTGTCCAGGATCCTAGCAGATTTATATATTTTTTTGACTTTTATATTTTTTATTATGAATTAAAAACAGAATTTAAAAGAAAAATTGATTAAAAATACTAAATGAAATTGGAAAATTATGAAAAATTCCAGAAAACTACTTAATTATAATCAGAATCTATGAAAAATAAAAGTGGGTTAACTGCTTATTGGGATAAGCAGTTAATAAGCAAAATGGAGAATAAGCTTAAAAGGGAAAAACAAGGTTAAATAAAAAAAAAAGTGGGTAAGAGTTATCCTGAAAAAGACCCTAGGGCAGTTGGTATGGTTTGTTGTGTGTGTGCTCAGTGACCAGGGTTCAAACCCTGGTTTTCTCTTTTTTCTTTTTATTTTATTTTTGACTTTTTCTGATTAAAACTCAACTAAGACAAACCAATAAGCAACTTTATAACCAAAAGTATTTTTAGGAATCACAGATAAGCTAAGAAATAAGCTGAAATGACAGAACAGTTGCAATAAAAAGGAAATAAGAAAAAAAATGTATGAACTGATGAACTACATAAGCTACTACAAGCTAACTATGAATTGAAAATAAGCTAACTTGTGATAAACTAGATCCAAATCAACAACTATTCTCAGGATAAGCTATTCTCAAAAGCAAATAAGCACAATCCAACTTAATAAGCTAAATATGAGATTGCTGATTGCTCAGGGCAACATCAGTCAATCCAAGGCAAGTTTGGGCTAATTTTTAAGCACTTATACAACCACTAAACACCACAAAAGCTGATGAAACTTAAAGCTAACCTACCAAGGATCACATACACCCAAAAAGTAGACCATGAGAACTTATCTGTTGCTTAAAAATAAGCTGAACAAAAGTTCAGTCAACACAAATCAACACTGATGAATCAGTGTTAATTTGTGTTGATCAGGCAAATTTTGAGCTTAAAATAAGCACTTAAAAACTGAGCAACATCCACAAAGCCAGAGGAAACTTGAAATTCATACACTGACCTACTCAGGAACCAAAATTCAGGCCTAGAATTGCTTATTAGCTGCTTAAAATTAAGCTAGTAAATGGCTCAGACAGCACAAAGTGAACACTGATGACTCAGTGTTCAGTTTATGTGATGGGGCTATTTGTGAGCTTATTTTTAAGCTCCATTAAGCTGGTAAAAGGCCTAGAATATGGAAACACTTAAGGATCAAACTACTAACTAACTAATTAATAAAAATCAAACACCATTGTCCACAATTAAGCATCTAGATCAGCACAAGAAAAATATGCAGACATGAAATGTGGTTCTGAGCAGACTGATATGGAATTTTTTTTGTCAAAGGATATTCAAATCCCCTGAGATTATTCAAACTATTGCATATAGACTTACACATTATATTGAAATCAGAAATATCAAAACAATCACAAAAATAGCTTATTGCTGAGATAAGCTATTGTGATCAGAAATGCCCCTAAGAATTCCACAGTGGACTCTAAGCCTCAAAACCTTTCAAATTGGCTAAATACTTCACACTAACAACTTATTTTACAAAAATTGAGGATGATCAAACTTCACAAATTGACAAATGAACAGTACACAAGGAATTAAACCCAAATATGGCTTATGCCAAACAGTCCTTATAAAGACTGTTTTGGATATTAAAACAAGATTGGACCTATTTAAGCCATGAACTTGTAAGTACAATGATTAACTTACTTAGTTTACACCTAATTAACAACTTTCTAACTGGAAATAAGCATAAATTAAGCTGAGCTAGATTTTAGCTATTTTGGATTTTTTTTTTTTTTTTTTAGCTTTTAATGTAGAAACTAGTTTAAACACTAACACCTTATCTAATTAACATACCTTAACATCACAAAGACACAATAAGCACAGAAAAGCAGAATAAATACCAAATAAGCAATGGTACAGTGAAATTAAAGAAAATAAAGAGATATAACCTTGGGCTCTAGCTAAACAAGAGCACCAAATAAATGGCAGCTACAAGCTCTAGCTTGTTTTACAACAAGCTAGTAAAGTCCATCTTGCCATTCTACAACTGGCAACTTCCATAAGCTTTCCACAATTGCTGAGGTAAAAACTGAGTTTTATGACTTTTTGGTAATTTTGTAACTAAGGCTGAGCTAAGTTATTTTAAACTTATTAAATACTTTAGTAAGCATATATAAGCTTATAAGAATAATTAACAAGCTTTTTCAAACACTGAATTTCTTAATTCGGATCAACAGTGATTACAAAAATTTCATTAACCTTAGAACATATTACAATACTGGATAATTTGAGAAGAAACAAACTTAAAATTACTTATATTGATACTGAAAAGCTTAAATTCATGATAATTAAAAACTTAAATAAAAATACGACTAACTCTAAATTTCTACATGCCTTCAAGGCTTACAATAGGAGCCTATTTATACTAATTCTTGGTGGGATATCTCCTTTGACTGCTTCTGACCATTTTCTGACCCTTGGATAGTCTTCTCTTCATCTGAGCCGTTCAATCTGTTTTTGGCGCCAAAAAATGGATAAGGGAAAACCCACTTGGTACTGGTAAACTTGTGATGTTGGAGAAGCATTAAATGCTTTGGAATGGGTAGGTGGAGTGTAGAAGGAGGGATAAGCAGGGTGAGGGGGAGGGTTTGTTTTGTTAGGGATAGGCATGGTGATGGGTGGTTTCTGGTTTTGGGTTTGGCGGCAAGGAAGGTGGATTTGACTAAGTCAAATCTGGGTTGTTAACTAAAAACAGGTGTGGGTTTATTTTAGTTAAGGATTGGGTTTTTAGGGTGAGTTGGGCTGGGGTAAAGATTAGGATTGGGTTTGTTTTTATTTTATTTTTTTTGGATTTAAAGGGTTAATGGTTAAGTTAAGTTTAAAGGATTAAACTTAAAATGGGATAAGCATGGACGGACTATTTCTGCCAAATCTGGAAATCTATTCCAAGGGACCAATTCTGTCATTTTGATTATCTTGGGGGTTGACTTTTGACACATGAGCAATTCTTGGTCTAAACTTGTAAATTTCTTCCCCGTCCTCGGCTTTTGACGACTTTCCACTCTTGTGCTCGGTTTTTGCCTGTTTTGCCTCGTTTTCAATCCTTTTGTACCTGAAACACATAAAAACACAAACCAAGGATATCTGCAGTATAATTTGGTGTATTTGGTTGTTTTCAGTATTTTTATGGTCTAAAATGGGCATAAAATGATGAGTATTTACACACTCATCAAGCACCAACTGGTCAAACGAACGCATTTCATTTCTGTCATATTTGAGTGATTGGCAAACACTCGGTTGGGGCATTTCATTCAGTCTAGCTTCGGGGTCATGAGCTTAGAGCTAATGTATCATTTTTATGTGGCATGGATTTTTCATACACTTTATACTTGTGGTTTTCGTACAATCATTCATTTACATAAACCTATGATCTCACCAACATTTTTGTTGACCATTTTTAGCAATGTATTTTCAGGTAATTAAGGTATCGCATGTTGGCTTGCATATGGACATCATGGAGTCGCGGAGTCGACGCGTCTCACTTTATATTTTATGCACTTATCCATCGTTTGAATTGTATGAACTTGTTTCTGAAAACTTGTTTCACCTTTTGGGACCTAGCTTTATAACTCTGAATGTTTTTAAATAATCAAACGATGTATTTTCTAAACGACACTTTAGGTCGTTCAATATAACTACAACTTTGGTGCTATGACCAGTCGTGCCCCTGAATGACTTATTCCGCTGCAAGTCACGAAATTTGGGGGTGTGACAGATTGGTACCAGAGCAAAGGTTATAGCGAACTAGGTTGTATCATTGACCCTAGTCTATAACTACATCATCATAGCATCTCACCATTTCATCATAAGTGCATATTCATTATACATGCGGTTTCATAAATACATCATTTCATCATAACTCGCATAATGTGAGGAGTTATTTACTTTTATTTCACATCGGTTGTCACACAGATGTCTTCACCCAACCACCCTATTATCATTCTAGCAGACTCGGACATCGAGGACGCTTTTTCATCCACTCATGCACCTACATCACCACACTCACCATTATTGGATGATAATTTCCACTTATTGGAGATATTAGCACTACCTGAGCAGGACTTAGGAGATACCACCAGATATAACATCGAAACTTTTGAGATTCAGGGATCTGTCCCTGCCTTCCCATCACCACCAATGTCATTTCCCTTTTCCCATTCCCACATATCAGGAATTAGATGACACCTTATGGATAATACCAAGATCACAGATTCAATAGGAACATCAGCAGGTTCCTCAAGAATGGTTTGGAATCTACACTATCTCGGACACGATCGATGCACTACTCTAGACCCCACATCAGGACTCATCCCGACCCAAAGATGCCACAACCCTGGATTCACTCAGAGGAGCACTAGGAAATCCCTAGACTAGACTTATATCTTTACTAGCTTTTACTATTATCCTAGCCACGGGATGTGTGGTAGGGTTCAAGGAAACTTGTAGTATTTTGATTGTTGTACAATAAAATCACCAAGTATTGACTTACTATATGGATATGGTTGTGCTATCTATGATACCGGTCCATGTAAGACCGAAATTTTCATTTTAGATATCCACGTGTGTTATGGTTACAAATATGGCATTTCACGATTTCATCTTGTCGCGACTTCACCCCACTTATACATGTCATGGTTGCGTATATGTGAGTATGATGATCTTTATCACCCATAAATTCTCATGTTCTCTTATGATGTTGAAGCAGTAGGTTAAAGCAAGCCACTCCAGACATGACACAAGCCACATCCTTCGCCAAAAATCTTACCCATGAGGAATTTATGGATTGCAACCCCCACACCTTTAGCGGAACTGAAGGAGCGAAGGAAGTTTACGAATGGTTCGAAGAAGTAGAAACGATATTTCGGTGTGGCGACTACCGCAAGGAAGACAAGGTCAAGTTCGCCACTTGCACTTTTCGGGATCATGCCCAGGAATGGTGGACTAAACATGTTCAGATAGTAGGGGTCGACGCTGCTTACTCAATCTCTTGGGAGAAATTAAGAAGGATGATGACTTTAGAATATTGTTCAAGAAGCGAACTACAAGAACTAAAACAGGAAATCCTCAACTTTACCATGGTAGGAGATGATGTTGTCAAGTACAATACTCAGCTTTATGAATTAGCACGATTAGGCCCAACAATGGACGAACCGGAAAGCAAGAAACTCGAGAGGTATATCGGGGGACTCTCCCCTAAAATTCGCATGTTGGTTGCCTCATTAGAACCCGACACCATGCTTAAAGCTATCCATATGGCGATCGAGGCAAGGGAACTCATAGCTCACAACCAGGCCGTAGGAAACAATATGGGCAACAAACAAAAATGGAACAACAACAACAAGAGAAAATGGGACAACAACCAGGGTGACAATGCTACCCCACAACCACCTAAGATACAAAAAGTAATGGAAGCATACACCATTGGGCCAAGTAAGAAGAAAGGATATGCAGGGACACTACCCAAGTGCATTAAGTGCCGGTTTCACCACAATGAACCTTGCCCCACTCAATGTGGAAACTGCCAAAAGGTCGGGCACAAAGCCAAGAATTGCAAGGCCCCCACCCGCGTAATGAGCTAGAAAGTCACGGTGACCTGCCATGAGTGTGGAATAATTGGACACTTCAAGAGCGAATGCCCAGAGCTGAGAAACCAGAATGAGGGAAGAGCTCGTTGAAATGTGAAGCTCGTCAAGGCAACAACGACAATGACAATGGATAAGAACAAAGAACTTCTGCCTTAGTAATAAACCATGGATGGAGCCCGCTAGGGTTGTATTTAATTAAGTAGCTTATCTTAAGTACTTTCTTATAACCTCGTTGTATCATGTACTCTTCTATCTAATGTAATCCCTATCTTTTAGCATCGCCACCGTGATCACAATATTCGTTTATTTCATTTCCTATTTCGATTATGCGATTTTCAACCATTTCACAACAACACACCACTATCCTAGAAGGGGGTTAAGTAAGGATTCATCTCCAACTATAGGCTATTACCATTCCGTAAGGTATTCCACACGTCCCATAACTCGTTCGACAGATTTTGTTGCAAGATATTTTAATACCACTTATTAAAAACTGTCTCACCTAACCCTACTTTAAGCTATTTTACTATCATCTCAGGGAGTTATTTCACAACATTTTTAAAGCAAGTTATGTTACTACCGCCTTATAAATTGGCTTTCTGCCATCCTACCAACTATTTACTACCATTTTACCAAACATCACGTTGAGCACCATCTAAAACTTTTGAGAAACCCAAGGCTATTTTGACCAAACCAAGCATCGCATTATTTGCCCTCAATTATACATAGCCTGATCAACTATGTCTAATTCAGGGAAGATTATGCCATGAAGGAAACAATTATCTTTTCAAGATTTCTAACAACAATTTTCATTCAAAACATACCAAGAAAGAAAAGCTTTGTAAACAAGTAAACTCTTCATAAACATCCTTATCGGCCAACTCACTCTGAGTACCTACACCACATATCACTAACTTATCAGTTAAGTTGGAATTTGCCATTGACTTTTCTAGGAGAGATTTTCTATTTTTAAAGAGAATTTCACGACATAAGAAACCAACAAAAGAGGTTTTGGAACCACAAACAAGGACTAGAAATATACAGCCAGTTGACTCGTATCGCAACGGAAAACATAAGATCTCATGAGGCAATCTAAATCACTATCTCTGTCATAGTCACCAAATTCTATCAATTCAGAAGTACTAGTTAGACCAAGTAGGACAACGGACCTAAGTCATGATCCAGTTTAGAAAGGATCAAGTAAGTTGGATATGAATACCCACAAGTATTACCCAAGGTTAACCTATAGGCATTATTCAACCCCAGAAACGAAATGCTAGACATTTAAACATTCAGGCAGACCTACCTACCCGACTACTTTATCCTGTTTGATGCTTCCAATTCAGAGGAATTTTCTCTAAAGAGCGTCTATACAACTCATATACCTTGTAGGAAAGTGATTATCTGATATGTCTGTCTTGAAAAATGAATCCTTTATGGTCAGCCTTTAACCAAAACTACTGAGCACTAAGAAAAGTATAACACCAAACTTTGCTAAAACATTCCTATCCACATTATGTCAAAAACCTATCCATAAAATCTTGGGTCGTATTTGAAAACCAACCACCATACTACGACACTTCATTCAATTAGGATCTTGTGATTGACAAACAATAGCATGATAAATTTTTGACAAAGGAGATCTAGGGAAAAACTATTAAACAGCACAAATTTTGACAATAAAGACCAAGCATCTTAGGTGAAGAGAGGCTCATATCTTGACATCAGTTATAGCAAGACACAAGGAATCAGAAACCATTACCGTAGCTTTGTTCTTCGATAACCCATTTCCGACAAACCTACCGTTGTAGGAGTAGTCACGAGACACGTTGTACAAATTTCAAAGGCTCCTGATAAAAAATAGACTATGCACCTCAAACTTCTGACAATCCCCTTAAGATATTTTCTTTCCAATCAGATATACTCACGCTCTACCATCTTTAGACCAATGGGCAATTAAGAAAGCTAATGTTGTGGCAGATGCCCTTAGCCGGAAGGAAAGACTCAAGCCTTTGAGAGTCAGACCATTGAGAATGACAATCATATCACCTTTACCATCACGAATCCTCGAGGCTCAAGTTGAGGCACTCAAGGAGGAAAACCGACAAAATGAAAAACCCCATAGTATGCCAAAGGATGCAATTAATTTAGTAAAGAGGTCAGACGGAGTATTATGCTCGGATTGCACAAGTCGAAGTAATCCATTCAACCAGGTTCTGATAAGATATGTCAGGATCTCAAGAGACTTTATTGGTGACCGAATAGGAAAGCAGAAATAGCTACGTATGTTATCAAGTGTCTTACTGGTGCTAAAGTAAAATCCGGATACCAGAAACCATCAGGATTGTTTCAACAACCAGAAATCCCCTAGTGAAAGTGGGAACGCATTACAATGGACTTTGTCACCAAACTAACCAAAACATCAGGAGGTTTCAGTGCTACTTGGGTAATCATTGATTGACACCCTAGACCAGCCTATTTCATCCCAATCAGAGAAACTTATGCTATGGACCGACTAATCAGACTTTATGTCAAGGAAATAGCCTCAAAGCACGGTGCACCAATTTCTATCATTCCGACCGAGATAGTCGCTTTACTTCAAACTCTTAGCAGTCATTACAAGATTCATTTGGAAGTAAATTAGACATAATTATTGCCTATCATCCTCGGACCGATGGTCAGAGCGAGAGAACGATTCAGACATTGGAAGACGTGCTCAGAGCACGTGTGATTGACTTTGGAAATGGTCGGGCTAACCATTTGCCAGTAATTGAGTTCTCTTACCACAATAGTTATCACGCGAATACTTAGACTGCACCTCTTAAGGCACCCTATGGTCAAAGTACCAATTACATAGTGACAGACCGAAATTGAAAGGTCAAGTACACTGGTCTAGAACGCAATTGTGAAACAACAAATTAAATGGTACAAGTCAAGAATCAGTTACAAGTAACAAGAGAACAATAGAAAAGTTAGGTCAGTTCAGGATGCAAAAATCTTGGGGACTAGGTATCCCTAAGTAGTAAACCATTGGGATTAGAGTTGTAGAACAAGCTATGTTGAAAGCCTTGCCTTGGAAAGGCATGATACAATTTTGGAAACCCGGGGAAACCGAACTCTAGGTATATTGGACCATTTAGGATTCTAGCTTGAATCGGCCGACTGGTATACAAACTTGAGCTTCCGTCAGAGCTCAGCTACATACACTACCCATTTCATATTTCAAACCTCAGGAAGTGCCTTCCAAACGAATCACTCGTAGCATATTTCATTTTATTCCATTAGAAGAAATTCAGATCGACGATAAGCTTAGCTTTGTGGAAGAACCAGCAGAAATTATGGACCGAGAGGTCAACCAGTTGAAGCAGAGTCGAATTCCTATCGTGAAAGTTCGCTGGAATTCTCGAGGAAGTCCCGAGTTTACTTAGGAACGGGAAGACCAGGTGCGACTCAAATACCCACATCTTTTCACCAAGTCCACTCCAGAGACCAACATCAACTGAATTCAGGGACTGAATTCCTTTTAGGGTGGAAGAATGTCACAACTCGTAATTTTAGGTCATTTTCCAAACTTCGACAATTTACTATTCATGAGTTACTATACATAAATCATTATTCACCGGTCACTATTCATCATTTTTGAAGTCAGTTTGAGACTTTGAGAAGTCATCAAAAATTTTACTCTTCACATGACACTATTCATTCCCGGAGGGAAATCACTATTCATGGGCATCATTCATCATGTCGTAAACTAGGTTTACGAGTATTCAAATGCGCGTAACCAGTTAGGTTTAGCTGCGTATTCATGCATCATCAGTAAAGACACATCATACAGACTAGGGCAGTCTGCATATCATCAGTACCATATCAGTTCATGCATGTGTTTGTGTGATTTTCATTAACGTATGCTTAATTGTTTAATTAACGTTACCACTCAGTCATTTCTACCAACAGTAAACCCAAATACTCCAGACAATGATCCTAATACATTTTCAAGCTAATTATAATGATATAGAGATTATATTATTACCTTACCCGGTGTTTTTAAATCAATTGCTACATTTTCCGTTAGACGCTTATAACTCCGTCGGTTTACGAAATTTCAATCCGATTATCATTCTAACACCCGATTCTTGTAAGGAATATGATTTTACACATTTTACGACTTCGTCATATTTTGTTTTTCATCGTCGCGATTTATTTCTAGTTAACTCGATACCCGGTAACACCCAATGTACACATAAACTACACTAACTCTTTCAATAACTAGACAAGATCATTAATTAGCCCCATTTTCACCATTTTTCTCCATGTGCCCCCCCCCCCCCCCCCCCCTTAGCCACCCTAAACCATCATCTTTCAAGCTTAGACCAGACTACAATTAATGCTTATGTTTTCTTGTCCTTTGAATTAATTCTTATAACACATTCCTACACCATTTCATTAGCTAACAAAGATCAAACACTCTCGCCCTCCCCACTCCATACCCACGGCCACAACCAAAAACAAGGGAGAAATCCATCATTTTGTGAAGTTCAAGTATTAATCTTACTCCATTTGCTATCCTAGTTAAGGTTTTGTGATCAAAACCCTAAGTTATTGCACATTTTCTCATCAAATCACTCCAAGATTGTAAGTAAACTTCAAGAACATCATTTTGATCTTTTCATACTTTTATTTACTTCATATGATCTTGTATTTTCAAGTTATACTAGTTACTTTTGCAAGTTACTTATGTTTTTGATACCATTTTGTTTATAAACTATCACAAACACTAGATCTATAGGTTTCACTAATAATCACATGAGATCCACCAAGGTTGGTGATGTTTAGGACCCCATGACACCCTAAGAAGTTGTATGGTAGGATTTTCGAACTTGTGGAGTTGATTTGAGATGGTATGATCAAGTTTAGAACCCTAGAAATGAGTTTTTTAAAACATATATATACCTACTGTCCAAACTCGTGTAAACTGGAAAAATCAGTAATTTTTGGTATATTTTGGCCTTTATATTCAGAAATTTCTTTCAAAAACGAAACCGTGGCCGCAAGAATCACTAAAAATCGACTTATAACGAAGGAGATATGATTTTTCGAAGTTAGGCGACGAAAACTAATTTTCTGAAAATAAGCGTGCTGTTAGCCGAACTTTAAAGGACCAAACGAGGCGTTAGACGTGATCTAAGAGAGCCGAACTACTGAGATTATGTTAGTTCATGTAATGACGAATCCGTGGATATAAAGAACGTAGAAAACGAGCTTATAACGACCGAGATATATACGTTTAAAGCCGACGAACTCTATTCTATTTTGACAGCCCTAATAGAAAGTATTTTTCTAAGTATATAAGTTAACATTTTTATAAGTCATCACATTGATAGCCGGTTTTCTATCTATTCAAGACGCGTATGATCAAAAGTCCAATAACACGACACGAAAACCTTGTAACAATGTTTTATTTTCAAGGACGTCAAATTCATTCACTAACACTTAACGTGCACTAATTCGCGACTAGTTTTGCGAGGCCGTTTTGGATATATTTTCACAAGTTATGAAAAGTATTGTTTTGTGACGAAAACATTATATTTGCCAATAGAACACCGAACAAGGATCATGGAGTGTAGTTTTAACATATTTACGCGAAATGTAGTTTATAACTTACGAGACGTCAAAAATGTATTTTTCGACGATAAACGTTGTTTTCAAAACTTTCGAGTGGTATCGATAACATACGTGTTTGCATGAGTAACAACATTTCATTTGCTTACCTTAGATCATATCATTTATGATAGGTCGCGGTTAGGAACCGAGCCTCATCTCATCATATCCATTGTGATCATTGTTGCTATATCATATCAGGTGAGTTTTCATAGCCCCGTTTTAAATTGTTTATTGATTTCTAAACTCTCGAGGGGAGAATACATTGCACCATTTTTATATGCGGACCAAAGTATGCAAACTCATTACATTGCTTAAGTTACATCATTGCCCAGAACAAGGTCCCCTTATATTATCATGAACCGTTAATTGTTAGTAAGCGAGAGTGAGTGGATAGATCTATTGAGGGTGACTCCTCCATTCGGGTTGGTAGCACCAACTGGTCAAACGAACGCATTTCATTTCTGTCATATTTGAGTGATTGGCAAACACTCGGTTGGGGCATTTCATTCAGTCTAGCTTCGGGGTCATGAGCTTAGAGCTAATGTATCATTTTTATGTGGCATGGATTTGTCATACACTTTATACTTGTGGTTTCCGTACAATCATTCATTTACATAAACCTATGATCTCACCAACATTTTTGTTGACCATTTTTAGCAATGTATTTTCAGGTAATTAAGGTATCGCATGTTGGCTTGCATATGGACATCATGGAGTTGCGGAGTCGACGCGTCTCACTTTATATTTTATGCACTTATCCATCGTTTGAATTGTATGAACTTGTTTCTGAAAACTTGTTTCACCTTTTGGGACCTAGCTTTATAACTCTGAATGTTTTTAAATAATCAAACGATGTATTTTCTAAACGACACTTTAGGTCGTTCAATATAACTACAACTTTGGTGCTATGACCAGTCGTGCCCATGAATGACTTATTCCGCTGCAAGTCACGAAATTTGGGGGTGTGACAATTGTGAAAGAAGCATCACAACTAAAGGTAATATAACTTGTTTTGTATTCTTTAACTACTTTATTTCTTATAAGTCAATACTAAATTTGTATACTTGTACAGGTTGAGTGGAATGGTAGGGAATTGTATCAAGTTAATGGTCCTTGGGGTGACCAGTGTGTGGTGAGCATCAAGGATAGGAACTGCACTTGTAGAAGGTGGGATTTGAGTGGGATCCCATGCAAACATGCAGTTGCCTCAATATGGAACATGGCTACAAATGGGATTGAAACTGCCATACTAGAATCATATTGTCATCCATGTCATTGGCTGTCTACTTGGGATGCTATGTACAGATGCAAGATTAATCCCACAAGATCACCAGATTATTAGGAAAAATGCAATGTTGTTAATACCATTATCCCACCTGATTATCAGCCCCAGATTGGAAGGCCAAGGAAGAAAAGAAGAAAGAGTGCTGCTGAACTTGCTGACAAGATGGTTAAAGGATCCAAGCTTAGTAGGTCAGAAAAGAGTGTCACATGCAAATTGTGTAAGCAAGTTGGGCACAATCAGAGAAGATGCAAAGCACAAAGGGATGGTGGTACAGCAAGTGCAAGTGGTGCTTCAAACAAAGCAAGTGGTTCAAGAAAAGGAAAAGGTGGTTCAACCAAATCAAGTGGTTCAAAGAAGTCTGCTATGGGAGCACAAACACAAGAAAGCATGGTGTTTGAAAGTCCAATGGCTTCACAAAATGATGTAGCAGGCACACAGGCTTCAAGTGCCCCTAGTGTGGTGACCCCCTACCTTTACTCCAAAATTCACCATCAAAATGGACCAAGTCATCTGCCAAAAGACTTACTTGATGTTTTCTCCATAGTATTTCTGTGTAACCAGACTTAACATGTTATGTGTCAATGTGTAACAAGACTTAAGATGTTATGTGTTTATGATGTTAAGACAATGGCCATTTATGGTCTTATGTTATGTTTAGACAAGAAGAATTTATGGTCTTTATGTTACTAGTTAACACAATGGCCATTTATGGTATTTTTATGTTACTAGTTATGCAGTTAAAGGTTCTGCACAAGAGATTCCTTTGGCCACAATTTTGTTCTCATGTTTGCACAAGTCTTAATGTCTTGTAATTTGATTCTTTTGTACACTATTTTTTTCTAATTTCTGCACAATTGACTGCTTTTTCTCATGTATGCAGAATTGACTGTTTTGGAAATAGAAATTTGACTGTTTTGGCAAATAACCAAGCATGCCTTTTCCTCTATAAAAACCAAACACACCAACCATTCTCTCACCACCCCATTTAACATACTCAACCAAGCCTACTCCAGAAACAATGACTTCCAAGGACAAAGGTGGTTTCAAACACAGCCTGACTTCCAACATTTCCTTGTTTCAAACACAACCTGACTCTTTTTTTTTTTTTTTTTTTTTTTTTTTTTTTTTTTTTTTTTTTTTTTTTTCTTTTTTTTTTGCAGAAATCATCTATGTTGACAGCAGTGACTCAACTTCTGAAGGTCCTAAAAACTCATGGGAAGAGTACTTTCCAATGGGTTATTGTGAAACAAGCTCTGGTAAAAAAAAAGGTAAGGGAAAGAAGGAAGAAACATCTGACTCAAGCATTGATGGAAGCTTTCTCAATGATACCTGGGTATCCAGCTATAACTCAACATCTTCAGAAGATCAGTGTGTCTCAAAAATGGGTACAAGGTTGGAAGCTGCCACAAACAAGGCTACAAATTCTTTCACTAGCTACCATGTGAACAATGCTCCTGTCAAAGGTCACCCACCCTATGATGGAAGGGTATAAGTGCTTGGCCTACCAAATTTCCACACTCTTGAAGTGATCGAGGGGCAGAGGTGGAAGAGAGGATAAGGCAAATGAATCCTCCTATGATGGCAGTTTAACACCCTATCTGTAATGCAACTATGAATCATCCTATGCAATGAACAATGCATCAATGTATGAATAAATGAAATAAAAGATCTAGTTTGTCAGGTTGAAACTTATCATTTTCATTCATGATGTTCCCAAAATACAACTCGACTATCCCCTACATTGTCTTGGTAAAATACATTCATGTTCAACCCAACATACATTCATACACTACCCAAGCATATCACTTTAAGAACAAATAAAGGAAAAAAAACCCAACTGATAATCAACAAGTTCTTGAATCTTTTTGCTTCATGACCCTTTGCTAGTACTTCTCCTTCTAGCCGATTCATTGATTTGAGTAGACCAGGAATTATTTGGACAGCCCTCTGACACATTGGAGTATCATACCAATCCACTAAGCCACAATTTGATACCTTTATACCAAATCCAAAAACTAGGTCAAATTAGGTCAAAATGGGGGTTTTTTAAAATTACCAAATTAAAGACTTACTCTTTTGCCACAACAGTAGAATCTTCTTCCTGGGTTTATAGATGTCCATGAAGTTTTGATTGTGGCTATTGAACCACATTGATTGCATCTAACCGTTGCACAGTTCCTGGGTTTGATTTTTGTTTGTGGGTTTGATGTTTGTTTGTGTAATGGCTCAAAAAAAGAAAGAAGGAAGTTTATAATGTATTAAACAAACGTAAAAAGATGATATTACCCCCCAAATATTAGCCAAGTCACAACTTCACTTGGTCAACTAACGGATCTGTTGGTCAAGGGACCAGATTCGTATGGGTCGTAAACCACAGGGACCAAATCTGGTTTTTTTAAACCACATGGACCATTTCCAAATGACCCGGTAAACCACAGGGACGATTTTTGAACTTTACTCTTGTTTTTATAAATTAATACGTATTAAAGGAAATAAAAAAATTATGAAATAAATTGAGGCCTGGTTTGGTAGCTTCAAATAATAAAATGAAGAAAAGAAATGTTGAAGATGCATTGTAAAAAGACATTTATACCCTCTTGTGCAAGTCACATGATGGGTTTTAACGGTCATAGTTAACGTTCGTTAGAGATAGGGATGAACCGTGTTACAAAACTTCATTATAGGGATTGACCATGCAAAAAAGAAAATTGAGGGACGAGGGTAGTGATTTCACCCAAACCACAAAGATGAACGGTGTAATTTACTCTTTTTAGTTTAAATAACGTTTCTCAAGATTCTATATATGACCTATCTATTCTTTCATATTCTAGGTGGGAGATAATCTGTGCACAGTTACAACTACTATGCAATGCACACAAGTTGGATTATGACAATTTTAGGTTGTGTTTGTTTCGGCTCATTCAGATCTGAATACGTCTGAAGTCTGATTCGGTCAGACATTTTCAGATTCAGACTGTTTGTTTATTCAGACATCTGATGTCTGAATACATCTGAATAGGGTCTAATTCGTTCAGACATTTGAATATGTCTGATTACATCTGAAAAGCTTAAACTTTACACCTACTTCTTTTCAATCCTTATCTCCTCATCTTGGTCTTGATTTTTTATTAATAATCATGAATGGAGGGTCTTTTGGTTTGTTTTATAGCGAAAGGATTGTTTTTTGTTTATTCAGACACTTTATAAAAACAAACAGACTAAAACAATTCAGATTCAGACTTTTGGACCACTAATTCAAATTCAGACGTGGTATTCAGATTCAGACATAAAATGTCTGAATAAACAAACAGCACCTTAGTCTTTATCACAATGAGAAAAGAACCAAAAGCATGAGTACGAATGTTAAAAAATCAAAAAATTTCTTATGTGCAATATAATTTTATGCGTGTATTAGATATAGTTCAATATATATATATATATATATATATATATATATATATATATATATATATATATATATATATATATATATATATATATATATATAAGGGTTGATTCTAGAGAAAAGTGTAATTAGATAAAGAAAAGTGAGAAAAATAGTTATAGGGTAGATTTTGCAAACATTATAAACTTCAAGGATAAAAAATGAAAAAGGAACAAAAAATGGGATTATCTAAACAGATCTTCATTCTCTCATCCTCTCCCGAACATGGAAATGAGCTGCCACCACCGTCGCCACCATCTTCCTTCGTGTAACCACCGCATCAATCTTCACTCCGCCACCGTCGCCATCGTCACCGTCACCACCACTACCATCGCCACCGTTTTCCATCGTGCAACCACCGCGTTAATCTTGCACCGTCGCCACCGTCACACCGCCGCCGGTCAAATGCGGTTCATTCACAAACACTAGATCATCGATGATCTTCTTCAGGTTAATTAATTATATATAACATTTCTAATTATTTAATTTATATAACTTTATTTATTTATTTGTTCATTTTAATGTTCAGTTATTTATAACAAATATGACGAGAAAATGCATAAAAATTATGTTTATTAAATTTGCACACCAAGTGTTTTGATAAAAGGTCTGAGTAAGATTTTACAAAAGTGATGCACTAATTTACAACATATGTGTTTATTATTGAAGGATATGACATCTTAGGACATATGTGTTTAAATTTGCAGTATCAGATTACACGTTAGGGCATCAGGTTGTTTTAGTGCATCTGTGTTTGTGGTTGATGCATTATGCTAAAGGTTTGTACGTTTAGTGTATCATTGAACATATTAGAGCATTAGTGAGCATGATTAGTGCATCGTTTGACATATCAAGGCATCACTGTGTGTATTTAGTGTATCAATTTGTATGTTTAGTGCATCGTTGTTTATAGTAAGGCATCCGTTTTTATTTTAGTGCATTGTTGGATATACTTGGGCATATGTTTGTATGTTTCGTGCATCGTTGAAACATATTAGAGCATCAATTAGAATGATTAGTGCATCGCCAGACATATTAAGGCATACGTGTGTAAGTTTAGTGTATCCATTTGTATTTTTAGTTCATCGTTGGTCATAGCAGGGTATTATTAATATTGTATTAAGGAATCATTTATTGTTATTAGTGCATCCTTTGATACATTACAACATCCAATTGAGTATAATTAGGCAATATGATTAATCCGTCGAACGCTGAAATCTGTTTGAGACTTTGTATGTTTGATTAGTTCATCAAAGTATCATAAAAAGAGCATTTGTTTGTTAGATAATAACATACTAAAATTACTTAAGTCATATGTTTGTTCGATTGTTTGACTAGTGCATAACGGTATCATGAAACATAGCATCTGTTTTAAAACTGAATAGAGCATCAGTTTGTTTGTTTTATTTAATGCATCTGTTTTAATAATGTAATAGGGCATCAATTTGTTTGTTTAATGCATATGTATTAGAACAATAAGGCATATATATGGAATATTGTATCGAAATAATAAGGCATCTGTATGGAATAATTTAGTGCATCTGTTTGACATATAAAGGAAAAAAAGTGACCACAACGGATTTTTTTTTGTCAAATAGGTATGGAAGCTGGTATAAACTTATTCAAAACTGATAATATAACATTATAACGTCTGATGTTAGACAGATCAACTCCATTTTCATACATGAAAACACACCCTTAATTTGATTAAATTTTTGATGGTATCTGTGTCAACTTCGTTTTCAGAGCTCCTTTTCTAATGTGTCATACTGTCACACGAGAATGACAAAAGATAGCAGAATTTTTAACTTCTCATCCTTTGGTAAAGAAGGTTAATTATGCTGGTCTTCCTAGCCATCCTAGGCATTCGTTGCATTACTCTTAGGTAATCATGACCACTAAACGCACTCCTTCCTAAAATACTTACACTGAAGGCATGATTAGCTTTTGTACCTGATTAAGCTGTTTTGATGACCTTTGACCATTGAACTGTAAGATGTCATGTATCAACTGTTGTGATACATCTGGTCCACCATAGTTTTGTAGAACAGGTGCAGGCGACGGGTTCATAGTGTAAGATTATACATTACTGCATCTGTATTATACATTAGTGCATCAACATTATACATTACCCTATTTTTTTTGTTAGATCAGGGCATCCATAGTGTAAGTTTATACATTACTGCATTTGTATTATACATTAGTGCATCAACATTATGATATGAGTATATTAAATGTTACTGAATTAGTGTGTTTTTTTTTTCCATTAACAATAGATATCCTTCTTTCATTAATATAGCTAAAAATGACTGAGATTATGACTTTGAATTCATTTTTTATTTTCAGTGTATGATGAGATAGTTTGAGGTTATACAAGCCCAATATCTTGATTTCAAGTTGGAATCTTTTGCAGACGAAGGGAAAAATTTGGAGATTAGATGCAGCAGTTTCTTGAAAATTAGACATGAACATTATCTTTAATTCTTCTTGTTGTGTTTCTTATAGTGGCTTTTCATCAACTTTAAATGATTTTCGTTATAGTTGGTTAGTATTTTGACGAGAAATTTATCGTTTATGAAGTTGAATATTCTTCCCATGAGTGTTGTTTATTTTCAACAGCCAGTAAAGATGATGAGCTGAAACTTTGAGGATGAAAACTTTCAATGTGCTTTTCTTTAAACGTCTTTATTTTTTTCATTACAAAATCTGGGGGTAATGCTTGAAATTAGTTTTTTTACTTGATTTTGTACTTTTAATTCACGAGCGCTTGACTTGATGTTAAAGCTCGCAAATTTTATACCATCTGTTGAAAGTTTTACACATGTGGAGCGTACCATGAAACAGACTCAACTTTGTGTGGTGATGCGGACATAAATTTTTTTGTGTAATAAAATGTTGCTTATATCTGATCATATGATTGTTTAAAAGGTATCTGTTTGTATTACTTAAGGGCATCTGTTTGTATGATTTAAGGGCATCTGTTTTGTTTAAAGGGCATATGTTTGTAAGATTTAAGGGCACCTTTTTGTATGATTTAAGGGCATCCCATTTGACACCTCTAAAGTAAACGTGTGCACAAAAGAACTGGAATACAAAATTCATCTCAACTCCAACATAAAGAATGAAAAAAATAAAACGGGTAACAAGAAAGTGAAGAAAAAAAATCATATCATTTGATATAATATTATGAAGAATTTCCTGAATAACAAGTAACAAAAATCTCTTCAATTGATTTCGGAAAAATACAATTACATTCTAGTATAATCTGAACCTATTTCTTTTTAACATGGTTAACTAAACTTTGTACACGCCATCCACGACCCATTCAGCCTTCGAACTTCAAGCAAACTTGTTTGCATACGTACTAGTCATCTTTCTCTTCTCCAATGACCGTATCTAACAATGACGACAAGGAACAAGATCAGGAAATCATGCACATCTCATTTTCCAGTAAAAAAAGATATTTAGAATGACAAATATGAGTTTTGCAGGTTTACATAAATCAATAATCTAGATTAACAATTAAGGATATAAAAGTAAAAAACGAAATGGGTTCAATCCAAGAGCTTCTGAACCTGATTTTAACACATACATTAAATTCAACAACTGCATTTGTTTATCCTTTGCATTAATGTATGTGTTCATTTTGAGCTAAAACTTTAGTGCATCTGTTTCAGGCAATTTAGTGCATCTGTTTGATGCACTTTAGCCAAGTGAATGAATTTTAGACATAAAAGAAACAAAAGAAAAACATGGTTAATATATCAGAAACAAAAGAAAAACATGGTTAATATATCATAAACAAAAGACTCATCGGCTTGTCTATTCAGGCTAGAAATCGCAGGTGGGGCCACACTACTTGGTCCAACATTAACCCACTGAAAAATATAATTACGTTATTTAAGTACATCGGCAAATTTATCACCAAAAAAAACAAGTAAGACTTACAAGAGCACGTGATGGTGGACTGGCAAGTTGTGATTGCTGATACTTCAAAATAGTCCAGTCAAATACATAATCAAACTGGAAGCCTAAACCAGTAAACAAAACATCACGTGAGTAACCAGTTTTTAAGGTTTAAGGTTTATTTATAGTATAATTATAGATATTCATACCTTCATGAATAAAAAGATCACGGAAGATTATCTTCAGATAAGCATAATCTGGCATATCATCAAATCTTAATGATCAACAGTAGTAGAAGTATGATGCGAACTCCATAGGGTAACCTCTACATAAAGCCTAAAAAGGGGATGTCGTGTTAGTTTCATGATCTGATATCGTACACATATGTATCGCTCACGTTCCAATAATGTTACACCCACTCATCTTTGAAATATCGCACATGATATGATAAAAAAGTAGCATATAAAGTCAAAACAAAATCTACAAGTAGAACAATGTAATTCTTGAACAGGCACAAAAGACATCACAAAAGTTAGCAGATTATAAATATATTCACAAAAATCAGTGTAAAATTAGTGCATCGCGGTTATAAAATCTCATTCAGACATTTTAACAAACACTTGATGTGCAGTTTATTGTAAACATGTTTTCTATTTATTTATTCATCAATTTCGTTTCAAAATAACTATTTTATACAATGAATCATGTCAATAAACTCTGAAAATAGTTACATCTATATACAAAGATGATGATTAACGAATCAAATTTCGTAAAAACAAAAACCTAACTCAATATGAACAACAATTCGTACGGATAAAACAACAACAATCACATATATAAGCTTTATAATTGATTTTAAGTAGCAAAAATAACAGAACTACAATCGAAATCAGTTACATACCTTAATTTGATATTCGATTTGGTAAATTATGATGAGATGATATTGTGAATCTGATAACACGATATCTTATCAGATAACACGATATTATTTCATGATGAGATGATTTCGTGAATATGATTTCGTTAATCTTCGATTTGATAAATCTGAAACTGAGAGAGGAATAAGATAAAATGAGAGAAAGAAGATATGTGCGTGAAATGATAAAAAGAAGAAAAAGAAAAAAATGAGAGAAAAATAGTCATTATATATGAAAGGTGCAAATTTACAAAACAATCACTTAAAGAATAAAGGAAGTTACAATCAGGTCCTTTGAATTAGAAAAAAAAAGTGGGGGAATGGGAGGGGTTGATTTGTACACTTTTCTCACTTTTCTACCGAGATCAACTTTTTTCATGAACCAATATATATATATATTTATATATATATAGATATTGGTTCATGAGAAAAGTCCATTTTGGAAGAAAAGTGAGAAAAGTGTACAAATCACCCCCTCCTTTTTTTCCCAACTCAAGGGGCCTTATTGTAACTTCTTTTATTTTACAAGGTTTGTTTCGTAACTTTTTACAAATTCCCGGATTCATCATATATCATTTGTTATCTTCTTTCTCTCCTCTTTCAGTTCCCGACCTTCACATCCACCGGCTTTCACAACCATTCCCCATCGCTTACCACCGTTCACCATCATCTTGTTCACCAAATCATCTCGTTATAATTCGTATATCGTTGAACAAAGTAAGTTTCTTAACTTATTTCAATTATATATTTGTTAGTTTTGTTCTCTAAGATCAAATATAAAGATGATATACGTGTTTGTTAGAGTTCATTTGTACCGATTATTGTTTGTTATGAGTTATGATTTTTTTACGAGTTATGGTATTTTATACGAGTTTTGATTCGGTAATCATAATGTTTGTTCATAGATGTATCGATTTTAAGAGTTTGTGACATGATGCACTATATAGATGAGTTATTTGAAAAAAAATTGAGAAAAAAAATACTAGGAAACGTGTTTGCAAAACCTGCACATAAAATGTTTGATAAAATGCCTAAATGAAATTTCATAACTGTGATGCACTGATTTTACACTATGTTTTACACTTCTTATTTTCAGGTGATTACTCTCGATATGGGTCTACTTGTTGCTGGCACAAAGTACCGTGGAGAGTTCGAGGAAAGATGACAACTGGAAATTTGTTTTACAGGAATTGCAGGTTTCAATTCATGCTTAAACATATCTTAATATAATTTGATTATGCATTCTTGAACTTAACCAGTGTCAACTCGCTTAGTTTTCATTGCTCTTTTTATCTTTTTATAGATTTAATACAAATATAATAGATGTAAAGTAGTTGTGATTTTCATAAGGTTACCCGATAATAGATACGGCTAACAAATTTTATGGTTAACAGCTGACACATCCCATGGTTAACCAAACTGTGAACATCCCTATTGCTTACTTTTTTTCCCAATGTATCTAAGTTTCTCACTTTTTTATAATCAGCTACGATCATAGTTTGTAGATGATTAGCAGTTATTAATAGATAGCGTAAAGAAGGTTTGTTAAACATTTGATGTATGCTTTCCTAACTTGCACAGTCAACTTTTTTTTGTGTTACCTTTACACTTAGTTTTTAAGAAATTGGTCACCGTTATCCCTGAGCTTATGTACGATCTCCACTTGTCTGTTGTGCTCGTAATAAAATCCTTCACCACGTGTTAACCCCCTGCAAAACACATACGGTCATTACCAATCTCCACTGATTTGGTCATCCGCTTGACCAAATCGTGTTTCTTTGTTTGTGTGTGTATGAGAATGGTATTGTTGGTTTGGCAGTCATCACTGCAGCTGTTTAGTGTGTGATTTGGTGAAGGGAGTAATGTTGAGGTGGCTGTGGTGGATTTAGTCATCACTACACCCATTCTATAGTTCACTCTCCAACTTTATTCCGTCGAGTATCCTATCCAATGGCAACCTGTTTGTTCTTCAAATTATTGTATATGCCATTTCATCAGAGAAATCCAGGTGTAATGTATCATTTAACCTTTAACATGCAATTATTTAGCATCCTGTGATGTCATTTGATCATAGAAGTCCATGTGTAATGTATCATTTAAATTGGTTTTCCTTCCATTTACATCTTCTATCAAGTATCAAGTCAGATTTTACGAACGATTATTAATTTTTTTTCATCAGAATATGATTAGTTTTGTAAAAAACTAAAATTCTGTTATGTTACTGCTCCTGTCTGTAAAAAGTATTATTGGTTGATTGATTGTTTTTACTCTTTTCAGTAGCACAACTGACAACAACGATCGAGTATCTTGCTTCAGTCCTGCACAAAAAGGTAGACTAATTAGTTGTATGTTCTTTTACTGAAAGTTTCTTTGTACTTTGTGTTAATCAGGTAGAGCTTCTTTTGCTTTGAAATTCATTCACTTGACTAAAGTGCCTAAAACAGATGCACCAAAGTGCATCAAACAAATGCACTAAAGTTTTAGCTGAAAATGAACACAACCATTAATGCAAAGGATAAACAAATGCAGTTGCTAAATGTAATGGATGTGTTATATTTAAGTAATTGTGTATGGATGTGTTATTAGTATGGGAAGACAAAGATACATGAGGTGCCTCTGAATGTTACATTCAAGGAGTTTCTGAAGGCACGCCTCAGATAGGTCACATGCAATTAATCAAAATCCTAAAGTCGAGTTAAAGGGTAAACGAGAGAATAAAAATAGGTATGTAAGATTGGCAAGTGACTATTATTTTCTTCAAATTTTTTTTACTAGAAAGTTTGTTGTTCCCGTTACACAAGTAGAAATAACAACAAAGTTAATCTAATTGTGTCCTATGACTGATTTAATGTATTGATTAATTTAAACAAATAAGTAAAATGTAAAGGATAAAACACAATTTTTTCAACGTTTAAATTCTTATTAGAAATTAATCAAAAGAATCTATACCCAAGTGTTAGCGGAAATAACACTTGGGATTGAAACGACAAGGTATGGTATGTTCTCCTCACTAAACTCAAGTTATACTTGAGTGGCAACAATGAATGAACCACTGAGCTATCTCAGGGACTAGGTTGCTCTTTGGGGGAGAAAAGTGGTTTTGTGAAAGTCTAAGCTTTTAATGCACAAAACTTGTCCACTTTTCTCCCTTATGATTCTATTTATACGCATGTATAAAAGAGCACCCGTGACTAAAAATACAAAAAGAATGACCTAGCTAGTCTGGACAAAATACAACAGTATTTTGACTCAGTTACAAGAATCTATTTTGAGAATAGGTTAATACTGCTTTCCGAATGTCAGTGATGACACTGCTCTTGTTCTCAAGCCTTTCAGGGAAAGTTTGACTTTGGCTTGATAAGGACTTCTCCTTATCTTTTCAAACTCTTCTCGCCTTGTCCCGTCTTTCTTTCAGACTTCAGATTCTTCAGGCTTGGTCTTCAGTCTTCAGTCTTCAATCATTATAGTTGTTGAGGAGACTGGGGTTCAGTGAGTTATGGTCATCACTCACTGAACCCATTACCTTCTTCTTTGGCTTAAGTGACACTCAGGGAGTTCCGCCTCACTGAATGGTGAATCTTTCTTTTTAGACTCGTCCTAAGCATCCTGAAGGTAAGTCACTGAGTGACAGTTCACTCTGTGACTAGAGAGCGTTCACGGTTGTTAAACACTTGGGCTAATTTGTATTCAAATCCTTGTTGTCAGGCCGCTTGGGTACTGAATGGACCCAACAATCTTCCCCTATTTGGATATAAATTATGCCTAAGAGTTTGATCAATGTAAGTGAGCTATTGGGCTTCTTCTTACACTGAATATATTAGAAAGCTAAAAAAAGACACTGATATAACTAAACGTGGGCCATCATTTTATTCATATCATTACAGAGTCCTATAATCTAAACATAATTCTCAGGGATCTATACTCAGCCTTCCAAGATTCCCATAAGCTCCAACTTAGACTTCTTAGACACCAACTTCTCCTTGTCGGGTCATTCATTCATCATCCTATCCATCAGCTTGATAAACTCTTCTTTATCAGGGCTCTTCACATGAATTGCCATCAGCTTGTAAGCAAGAAGTTTTGTTGTTTCCACAAGGTGTATATCACTGACTCTTTGAAAGGCCTGTTGGCCAAATTCATCCACGACGAAAATACCATACTCAGGAAGCTTGATTACTTGGTTGGGAAAAAACTTGACCCCTTGAGGAGGAGTCCTGTTGCAATGAAGAGCTGCTATGAATTGTTCAAGCTCCTGTCCCACAGCTTTCCTCTTTTTCCCAGTCTTCTGAGTAGGTTCAGGAATTGCAAGTCCATGAGAAGCAAGTGCCTTCTCATGATCTATCCCCAGGCTCTTAGCCACCCTTTCCATTTCCTCATATTTTCTGTTCAGGGTAGCTAGGTGATCAGGAATGATCATGGTTTGCTTCTTCCTCAGGATGGGCCCCATCATGTCCCATTCCTTTAGCCCATAATCTGAGAATTTGAAGGGAGTGTTTTTCTCAGATTTCCTTGGCCCTCTGTGAACCGTAATGCTTATGGGCTTGGTGTTGTGAATGGTCATGTCGGTTATGGTGCCTTCACCCTTAGTCTTCGTCAAATACAATAGATACTTCTCATAAGTCTTCCTCTTTCTTTCATCTTTGAGCTTGACCTTAAGATTATGTTCTTTTATTAGGTCAGCCTGAAGCTTGAGGAATTCTTCACCCTTGATAACCTGATCAATTTCCTTGATGACCCCTTTGGCCACTTCATAAATCACTGGCCTACTGAGTTTCTCAGCTTTGGCTTTATCCTATTCATCCAGGACTGCGGCCACTTCCTCCCTAGTTCCAAAGAATTTTCTCCCATTATCTAATTCGACCTCAAAGGGTGCATCTGGGTCATGACGCCTTTCTGTTGATGCCTTTACCAATTTAGGAGGAGAATCTTCAGTCACAATGATTCCTTCCCCTTTGTCAGTGGGAGGGGGTTGACTGGAGGAGGATTCAGGGACTTCAGTTGCTATTGCTTCTGGTTGGACAGGGATGGTAGTGACAACAAGTGTAGAGGAAGTTGCAGGTTCAGGGATGGGTTCGTCAAGTTTCTCCCCCTCAACAGATGCTGGAGCTTCAGTGTAAGCATCTCTTGACTGAGAAGGTGGGGGAACTGGAGAAGGCTGAAGAATCGTCAGAGTGGTGGAGACCATGTTCTTTATATCACTGGTCTCATTCTTCAGGACGGAGATGTCTTCCGCCATGGTACTTTGAGTTTCTCTGAGTTCAGTGACCTTGGTGGTGTAGTGAGTGATCAGCTCATTATGTTTGGTGGATAGCTGATCAAAGGCTGATGATATTTTCGTCAGGCACTCCTGGGAATCAGATATTGACTTTTGAATTACATCTTGCTGAGACCTGAGAGGTGCAAGATCCACCTCTTTGAGAAGCTTGAGAAGCTCAGAAATGTTGGTGGAGGTGGTCTTCTGAGAATCCATAAACTCAGTCAGCTTGGTAACAAGATCAGGATCATCTTTGAACTCGTCTTGAATAGCATCAAGAGTCTGCAAGACATTGGAGAATTGCATGTCTTGTGCGGAGCCCAGTTGGTCAAGAGATGTCCTCAGGTCACTGAGTTGTTTGTCAGTGAGAGCAGTGACCTGATGCAGTTTACCCTGAGATGCTTCAACAGCAGCCCTGAAGTCAGCATAGGAGGCTGCTGCTTCAGTATGCTGATCCCATTGTGCTTCAGTGATCCCTCGAAATAGGGCAGTGTTGGCTTTCTTAAGGAACTTGACCAGCTGCCTTTCTGTGAGAGGAAGAATATTGTCATACTTCTGCAAATATGGAGGAGTAGCAGGAGCAGAGTCTTTGGAGTTTCCTGATGATGATGATGATGATGTTGGGTTGTTGTGGGGTTGTTGATCCTCAGGAGGAGGAGATGATGTTGGTTGTTCAGTGTGCTGAGGAGAGTTGTAAGTTTCAGTCTCCATGTCATCCCCAGCACTAAAAATTACTTCATCCCCAAAATCAACCATCTCCTCTTCGGACTCTTCATCAATGAGTGTCTGGAGAGCCGCAAGAGTTGGAACCTTGGATGAATCCGGCTCCCCCTCAAAAGAGGGCTCGCCTTCGTTGTGGCCAGGTCCTGACCCCTCCAGGTGAACAGAGTGGATTTCTCTGCCTGGTCCATGGAGTCAGTTCCCAAGAGACTGGATTCACCGTGGGGGGTTTTAGGTTTCGTATCAGCGGGTGGTCGTATGCCCCCTGAGTCCTTGTCCCCTTGAGTGCCTTCAAGGACTGGTGGGTGTTCTCCAGTACTATCACTAGGCATTGATTTGTTGAGGTCTCCCTTCCCATCAGGGTTATACTGCCCTAACGAGGATATAGGGACCGTTTCTCCTTGAGACCCTGAGTGTGATTGCTTAGAGCCATAAACGGGAAGTTGTATGTTGAGGCCCCCCTTTCCACCAAGGTTTTGCAGCCTTGATGAAGATTTTGGGGCCGGTCCTCCCTGAGACTCTGACTGTGATTTGTCAAAGCCGTAAACGGGATGTGAAAGGTTGTGGGTCCCCTTCTCAGCAGAGTGGTGCTGCTCTACTGAGGGTATAGGACCCTGTACTCCCTCAGGCAAAGGTGGTGATTGACGAATGCCTTCATCGGGATGTGAGAGTTGGAAAGTTCCTGACCTCACAGACTTGTATATGTCAGCAGAGCCATGAGGAGCAGGTTTTCCCGAGGACCCTGAGGGTGATTTCTCAGAGCCCTCCGTTGGCGTTTGTTGTTTGGCCAATGCGGTCTCAACTGTGGGTGTCTCAGTGGTCTAGGCCGTTGGTTGCCTTTGTTGAGGCTTTGAGGCAGAAGTCTCAGGGGCGAGTGGTTTGGGTTGAACCACCTTCCTGGACCCTGCCTTCTTCTTCTTCTTCTTCTCCTTCTTTGAAGGAGAAGGCACAGGAGATATAGCTTCTTGGCCCTGAATGACCATCAACATGTATGTGGTCAGGGCAACTGGTGTAACCTCAGTGAGGTCTCTCGAGTAGTTTGCTTGGTGTAAGACATCATGGTTAGATCCCTAGACATTTGGTCGAACATACTCGAAGCCTATTAAGTTCTGAAGCACACAGGAAATGAATCTTGGATAAGACATGTGTCTTTGTCTAGACTTCCCTGATAGCTTGGCTATGAGGTCTCTTAAGATCATCTCTCCAATATCAATTTTTCTACCCTCCAGGAGGCTGAACACAATCATTTGTTGTGATGTGTTCAATTGTTCCGTGGAGGACTAGTTGCCACCAAGGACCTGAGTGACAAAAGTCATCAGGATCCTCCAGACAACAGGAAACCAGGTCTTTATTATTGGGGCTTTTGCCAATAAAATCCCTAGGGCCACTTCAGGATGCTTGTCATCATGTGGCCCTAGTAAAAGCAATTCGGCCTTTACTTCAGCTTCAGTGCGCTGAGGGTCGAAGTTCTCAGCGAAATCAAGACCTGTGGCCTTGATGAAGGTTTGGTAATTAAGGGAGAGGGTCTTTCTCCCATTCATCACTGAGAACGTGATTATGGTGTCCTTGATGTCATCAGGGCTGGTGGACACTGCTGTATACCAGAACTCCCTTAGATAGTCATGGTATATGACTGGGTGTGTTTTGGTAAAGACCGTAGAAAGTAAGCAGTTTTGTAGGTATTTAACTACATCCTTATATGCCGGAAATTATTTCGGGTAGGCAAAATTCCCTACGACATTGTTTTTGGTTAAGTCTATGCCCTCTAGTTGGAATTCCACATTAGGGGCGCAGGTTATAGCTCTAGAAGCAGTCGTTTAAAACAATGGTCTTGTTTTTGTAAGAAAAATGATCTGAGTTTAGAGGTTGAAAACACACACAGATTTTTAAGCAAAAGGGCAAGAGTTTGATTAAAAATTTTCAAAGCGTGTGTGTGTGATTTTGTTTGTGGGTATTTATTGGAAAGTAGAGAGAGAAGGTGGTTTTAGCATTACGCGAATTTTTCTCAAAATTTTGAAAACCATTTTGTATAAAGGTTTCATATCCGCATTAAATGCCACCTCTTCCACTATCCCGGGTTTCGCGCAACTGTCAGGGTGAACAGTTGTACCGTCTGCAAAAGTGTAATTTGCAAAGTGACATCACAACATATTATATCAACGGATATTATGTGTGAGGGGAGGCATTAAATGCCAAGTGGGATTTGTGGTGATGAAGTGGGGGCCCATGATGTGGATGCCAGTTGATATAAGAGCATATATTCCTATATTACATAGGTATTCAGTTACCAACCTCAGACATTTACTAACTAAATACTTAGAGCATTAAGTATGGCATTGAATGTCATCTTGAGGCCCCTGAATGACTTTTCATTCAGTATGAGGGTTCAGGGAAGGTTATTCAGTGAGCTTATTCACTGAGAGACACATTGAGTCAGGGACCTGAGGTTTTCAGAATTTACACTTAGTTGGAAGGATTCAATCAGTGGACTGATTCTCAATATCCAACATTCCCAATTCAGCTTTTAGTCTTGTGAAAGTTGGTTCATCTAATGGTTTGGTGAAGATATCAGCTAGCTGATATTCAGTGGGAATGAAGTGTAATTCAATGTCACCATTCATGACATGGTCCCTGATGAAATGATATCTTATATCAATATGTTTGGTTCTCTGGTGAGGAACAGGGTTGTTTGAGATAGCAATTGCACTTGTGTTATCACAAAAGATGGGAACCATCTTATAATGGATGCCATAGTCACTGAGTTGACTTTTCATCCATAATACATTTGCACAACAACTGGCTGCTGCAACATATTCAGCTTCTGCTGAGGACATGGCAACTGATTATTGCTTCTTAGCACTCCAATAGACTAGTTTTCCACCAAGGAATTGGCAGGAGCCTGAGGTGCTTTTTCTATCCATGTTGCAACTAGCATAGTCAGATTCTGAGTATCCTTTGAGATCAAAGCCTGAACATTTAGGATAGTACAATCCAAGACTTGGAGTACCTTTCAGGTACCTGAGGATCCTTTTCACAGCTGTGAGATGTGATTCTCTTGGGTCAGATTGATATCTGGCACACAAACAGACTGAGAATTGGATGTCAGGCCTTGATGCAAGTAGATACATCAGTGACCCAATCATTCCTCTAAATAGAGTTTGATTGACCAGTTTACCAGCAAGGTCAGGACCAAGGTTATTTGGAGGAACCATAGGAGTTTTCACTGAGGCACAATCACTGAGCTCATACTTTTTCAGTAGGCTTCTAGTTTACTTCTCTTGACTGATAGAAGTTCCTTTATCAGTTTGCTTGATTTGCAGTCCAAGGAAGTAAGTCAGTTCTCCCATCATGCTCATTTCAAATTTCTTTGCCATCAGTTTTTCAAACTGTTTGCAAAGTTTATAACTTTTTGAGCCAAATATGATGTCATCCACATATACTTGAATAACAATGACATCTCCATTTGTCCTATAGATAAACAATGTGTTGTCTATCTTGCCTCTGACAAATATGTTTTGGATGAGGAAAGCTGAAAGAGTTTCATACCATGCCCTAGGAGCTTGTTTTAGTCCATAAAGGGCTTTATCAAGCTTGCAGACATAGTCAGGAAACTCACTGCTTTCAAATCTAGAAGGTTGTTGAACATAAACTTCTTCTTTCAGTGACCCATTTAAGAATGCACTTTTTATATCCATTTGGTACACTTTGAAGTTCATGTAGGTTGCAAATGCAAGGAAGATCCTGATGGCTTCCATCCTTGCCACTGGTGCAAATGTCTCTTTATAGTCGATGCCTTCTTGTTGATTATAGCCTTTGGCTACAAGTCTGACCTTGTTTTTTAATGACGATGCCATTTTCATCAGTTTTTTTTGAACACCCATTTCAAGCCAATGACTGAAACATCCTGAGGACACTTGACCAAGGTCATTACCTTGTTTCTGTCAAACTGTTCCAGTTTATCATGCATAGCCTGAACCCAACTTGGATGTGTCAGTGCTTCTTTGACACTTTTAAGTTCAATGGTGGAAATGAAATCCACAAATAGGCATTCATTGGCTGAGGCTGCTCTTAGTTTAGCAGCCATGCTTCTAGTAAGCATGCCTTTAGTAGGCTCTCCAATTATATTGACAAGTTCTATATCTTTAGACCTAGTCCAACTGTCCTGAGGTCTTGGATACTGATTGGAACTTGTGGAGGCCTGATTGGGTGGAGGTGTAGGTTCTGGTGCAGACACTTGATGATCTACAGGATCTTGAGTGTCTGACTGACTTGGCTGATCACTGAGATTGATTGGTTCCTGAGCACTTTGTTCAGACTGATTGATTGCATCAGTACTTGTCTGTGCTTCAACAAACTCAGTGATGGTAGGGTACGGAAGATTATGAGGGACAATGTAGTAGGAGATATCAGCATTTGCTTGATACTGAGTGGAAGGATTACTATCAGGATGATATTCATCAGGAGGATATCTTGATGAATCATCAATACCTATCTTTTCCACTGAGGTGTTTGAGAATCTGATTGCTTCAGAACTCTCATCAAAGGTAACATGGAATGTTTCCTCAGTTTGCTGTCTCCTAGTATTGAACACCCTGAAGGCTTTAGATACAAGAGAGTATCCTAAGAAGTATCCATCATCAGCCTTAGCATCAAATTTCCTTAAGTGATCCTTGTGATTATGAATAAACACAGGACACCCAAAGACATGAAAGTAGCTGATGTCAGGGATTCTTCCCTTGAATAACTCATATGGTGTTTTGCTATGTCTCTTGATAATGATGGATCTGTTTTGTGTATAACAGGCAGTTTTGACTGCTTCAGTCCAAAAGTGTTTGGATAGGACTGATCCATTTAGCATTGTCCTAGCAGCTTCAATGAGTGTTCTATTTTTCCTTTCAGCAACACCATTTTGTTCAGGTGTGTAAGGAGAGGAAAAATTTTGGGAAATTCCTTTCTCATCACAGAAACATTCAAGTTCATGGTTTCTGAACTCAGTCCCATTGTCAGTCCGAATCTGTTTGACTTTAATGTCATTCTGATTTTCAATGTTCCTGACAAAGGACATTATTGTTTCAGCTGCCTGACTATTTTTGGTCAGGAACTAAACCCAAGTGTATCTTGAGTATTCATCCACAATAACCAGAATATACTTCTCATGGTTAATGGACCTAGGACTGATGGGCCCAAAGAGATCCATATGGAGAAGATATAGGCAGCTTTTGATGGAAAAGTTTTGCTTGGTTTTAAAGGATGCTCTATGGTGTTTACCTTTTTCACAGGCAGAGCATGGTTTATCCTTTGAAAACACAAGTGATGGTAAGCCAAGGACCTTGTTTTGTTTGGCAAGATAGTTTATGTTTTTGAAGTTCAGATGGGAGAGTCTCTTATGCCAAAGCCAGTTGAGAGTTTCAGTGGCTTTAGCAAAGACACAAGTTCCATTCTGAGTTAGAGTACTCATGTCTAACACATAAACATCTTGTCTTCTTGGTGCAATAAGGACAACTTTCTTATTTGCATTGAAGATGGTACCTTGCTTATCATCAAACTGAACTATGTATTTTGCATCACATAGTTGACTGACACTGATTAAATTGTACTTAAGGCCATTGACATAAGCTATCCTAGTAAAGACTATACCACTACAGTTTACTGAACCATAACCTTCAGTGAGACATGATGAGTTATCAACAAATACCACCTGAGGTCCTGGTTCTTCTACATACTTGTGCATATACTCTTTCACACCAGTCATGCTTCTTGAACATCCACTATCTAGATGCCAAACTGGCTCCCTGGCATGTCTCTGCACAAATAGTAAACTGTGTCAGTTCTTTCTAGGACCCCTCTTCTTGGAGGACTTGGCTTTAATAGCTTTTTTAAAAGTAACAATTGATGCATGGTCAGTGGTTGAATGAACTGAGCTTCCAAAAATTTTGCATTTGATTGCAAATGTGGACTCAGTAGACTGAGAGGATGACTTTGTGGTTCCTCTTCTGGTCTGAATGACCTTCTCATGTCCTGTGGTGTCATGAGTGGGATCTCCACATATGTCACAACTAGTGTCCATTAGGCAATCCTCAGGAAGGTGGTCATTGAAGCCACAGTGTGGGCAAGATGAAAAAGGCTTAGCCTTTTGTTTCTGCTTCTGCTTAGAATTAGAGGGATACTTAAAAGCTTGTGCTTTAAAGTTTGCAGCTTTGGATGTGGTTGTGTATGACAAGTGATCAGAAGTTCTGTGATCTTCCTTTTTGCATACTATGCAAAAGAGGATTCTATAGAAATCATCAATGGAATGATTGGTATAGTTACACAGCTCACATCGCTGCTGAGGTTTGGAGGGTTTTGGTTTGGTGGTGCTTGAGGAAGCTGATTTGGGTTCCTTAATCTTAGATTGAGAAGGTTTCTCAGAAGATTCAATCTTCTCACTTAGCTTTCTTACAAGCTCAGCCAACTGATCAAGTTTTGAATCAGGGCTTTTAGTTTTTACTTCAGAAGGGACTGAAGTTGTTGAGTCATCAGTAGGAACTGAGACTTCAGGTGTTTTCCTTTTCAGGATGGTTTTTCCCATTCCTGATTTCTCCTTTAGAGAATGTTGAGAGTAGACTAATGGTGTGAGGTCTGAGCTTGGTGCAGCTCCCTGAAGGACTTTCAGAGGTGGGAGTGGTGCTTGTGATTCTGATTCAGACTCATTGACTGACTCAGTACTACTGGGTTTGTCAGTGAGTCCAAGCATATCTTTCAAAGCCTGACTTTCAGGGTGCAAGATTTTTCCAGTCTCAAAGTTAGGTAACTTACTGACTGGATTATTTCTTATGACCTAGTCACTAGACTTGGGTTCCATCTCTTGCTCAAAAGATATGCTAGCGGGAATAAATGCCTTTTCACTGTGACTCTCACTGGGGGATTCAGTGAGTTGGTCTTCTCCTATGACTTTCTTGTTTTCACTAGGAATAAGACTCACAGTTTCATAGACTTTAGGATTCTTTTTAGTCCAGCTTTCTATGACAGCTTTTTCTTTGTTAATTTCAGCTTGGAGAGCTTGATTTTGTTTCAAAATTTTAGTATTTTGAATTTGAAGTGTAACAGCTTCTAGTTTGGCTTGTTTTAAAACAAGTAATTCATCTCTACACTTATTTAATTCTAACACAAGATTATTATATTTTGACAACAAATTGAGTCTCTGCTCTTCAACAAACTTAAGATCAACAATAATGTAATTTATATAAGACTGCCAATCAGAATCATCATCCATTGAAAGTAAAATATTTACCTTTTTCATGGTTATGTTGACACATTCTCCATTTTTTGCATGGCTCTTTCCAACAGCCAGCTGATCATTGTCTGAAAGTGCCATCAGTGCACTGACTCTAACTTTATCATCATCTGAGGAGACCTCTTCTTCATCCCAGTCATAGGCTTCAGCTACAAGAACCTTGTTCTTTGTCTGAACAGGTTTGGAAGTTTGAGCAGCCTGAGACATTGAGGGATTAGCCTCAAGGAGAGCAAGTTTAGCCTTAGCTTTTCTATATTTTGCTTCAAAATCTTTTTGACCCTTTTGAACAGTATTGCTTTGAAAATGTTAGGTAGACTGAAGCATTTTAGGTTGAAACTTGCTAGTTCCTGATGAAGAACTGTTTCCATAAAATTTATAAGAGGGTTCTGATGTTGTTTTTGAAAAGCAGTCTTTAGCAAAATGACCCTTTTTACCACATTTGAAACATTCAGTGGTTTCATTTGCTTTAGCTTTTGAAAAGTTTGACTGATTTCTTTTGATAAAACGTTTTGAATTAGCAAGGAGTGCCCTTTCTTGAAATTCTAAATGTAAATCATTTAGGTACTCCTCACTAGTTCTTTCATCAACCTCATCATCAGAATCCTCTTGAAAATCCTGCACAACACCATTAGAATAAAAGGCAGTTGATATGGGTGAGGAAGTCAGGGCCTTTTTGGTCTCAAGAGCTTTCTTTGAGTCAGGGTATCTCCTAGAGATTAAGTTGTCCTCATAGACAAACTTCCATAGATCTCAGGGAGCTCAAGGGTCTGGATGTGATTAGCATTCCTGAGGCCCTGAGAGAAGTGTAACCACTTCTCAGGAAGACTGTTGACAAAGCCAACATTGATCTCATGCTTAGACAAAACTACACCATCATTTGATAATTCATTTATCAGGGTCTTGTATCTAGTATAGGTCTAAGAGAGACTTTCAGAGTCCTTTGCCCTGAAAGTGTTATACTCAAGTTTCAGGTCCATGATCCTGTTTTCCTAGGTATCTGAGGGACCTTCAAAGCTATGAACCAGGTCAAGCCAAGTTTTTTTGGTGGTTGTACAGTTAATGACTGATTCCATTGTATCATCAGGAAGACAAGATACAATTATGCTTTTCAAGCGCTGGTCTTGATGACCACCCTTCTCTCATCAATGGAACACTGAGCTTCAGGTTTAATTAACCCTTCAGCAGTCTTAGGGACATAAGGACCTTCATTGATACAAGTGGTGTAGTATGGTTCCATACTAGTCAAGTAGCAAAGCATACGCTTTTTCCACTTGCTAAATTTTCCAGCTTCAAGTCTGGGAGCAACAGCTGAATAGCTTCCTCCCTTTTTATCGACGAGCTGGGGCACATTAATATCAGCCATAGTAGGATCTTGGTTTTAAAAACCTTTTGAGCACTCTTTAGTTTTTAAAAGATTTTACAAACCAGAGGCTCTGATACCACTTGTTGTTCCCGTTACACAAGTAGAAATAACTACAAAGTTAATCTAATTGTGTCCTATGACTGATTTAATGTATTGATTAATTTAAACAAATAAGTAAAATGTAAAGGATAAAACACAAGTTTTTCAACGTTTAAATTCTTATTAGAAATTAATCAAAAGAATCTATACCCAAGTGTTAGCGGAAATAACACTTGGGATTGAAACGACAAGGTATGGTATGTTCTCCTCACTAAACTCAAGTTATACTTGAGTGGCAACAATGAATGAACCACTGAGCTATCTCAAGGACTAGGTTGCTCTTTGGGGGAGAATAGTGGTTTTGTGAAAGTCTAAGCTTTTAATGCACAAAACTTGTCCACTTTTCTCCATTATGATTCTATTTATACGCATGTATAAAAGAGCACCCGTGACTAAAAATACAAAAAGAATGACCTAGCTAGTCTGGACAAAATACAACAGTATTTTGACTCAGTTACAAGAATCTATTTTGGGAATAGGTTAATACTGCTTTCCGAATGTCAGTGATGACACTGCTCTTGTTCTCAAGCCTTTTAGGGAAAGTTTGACTTTGGCCTAATAAGGACTTCTCCTTATCTTTTCAAACTTTTCCCGCCTTGTCCCGCCTTTCTTTCTGACTTCAGATTCTTCAGGCTTGGTCTTCAGTCTTCAGCCTTCCATCATTATAGTTGTTGAGGAGACTGGGGTTCAGTGAGTTATTGTCATCACTCACTGAACCCATTACCTTCTTCTTTGGCTTAAGTGACACTCAGGGAGTTCCGCCTCACTAAATGGTGAATCTTTCTTCTTAGACTCGTCCTAAGCATCCTGAAGGTAACTCACTGAGTGACTGTTCACTCAGTGACCTGAGAGCGTTCACGGTTGTTTAACACTTGGGCTAATTTGTATTCAAATCCTTGTTGTCAGGCCTCTTGGGTACTGAATGGACCCAACAAAGTTGTAATGGTTGACTATGGTTATCTTTTCAGGCCAATGGATATCAGTACCAAAAAGCTAGTTGGTAGATTTACAGAAATCATTCAGGATCCTAAAAAGGTTAATCATGATATAATTGTCGTTATATTTTTGAACTATTTCATTTGCAGCTTAGATTTTGATTTGTCACCTATAGATTTTTCATGCTAGTTTCTCAAGGCATAACTTGAATTTGAACTCGTATCTCATATTTCACAGGTTACACCAACTGACCAAACGGATGCACTAAAGTGCCTTAAACAGATGCACTAAATTTCATCAAACAGATGCAGTAAAGTTGCGTCAGATTTTATCATGTTTCCCTTTTATGTGTAATTGTCGTATTTACGGATGTTTGGAAATTTGAGCTTGTAATACTTATAATTGCATAAAATGAGTGTCTCTTTGAGGTTTTATGTAATAAAGACATGCATGTTTTCTAGCCATGAGGTGGCCAAAATTTGTTTTAATTTATATGGTTACATTTTAAGTGACTCGTTTTGTTGGTTTCCTTTTTTCAATCTGTTTTTTAGTTGTAGTTAGAATCATAAGTAATAAACAGATGCACTGTTTTTACACAAATTGATGCACTATAAAAATAAATAAGTAAGCATCAAAGCATGCAAACAGGAACCATAAAAAGAAGTAAATGAGCTATAACCTGAGAAAGTTACAAACATATATCCCTATGATAAAATAAAATCAGTAGCAGGTTCATTCATTCATAAAAGGATCCAGAAGTGTACTGAGCAAAACTAAGTTTTTAAAAACAACCAACCATCTAACCGTTTTATACATTAGGTGGGATAACTACACACTCCCAACGAATAAACTCGGTAAAACAATGTAAACCAGCAAGTATCTTATTCCATGATGAAAGATTGCAACTCCCAACTTCCTGATGTACCTACAGGCCTCAGAAGTGTCGCCACTCTCTGCATATCCCCTCAAGATAGTCACAAGCCCCATGTTGGACACTTCTCATAACTCTGCTGGTTTCTCCGTCAACAGACATCACTGCATTAAATTCATTAAACACGATCAGAATTTAAATGCTATTCTACATGTATTAACGGGTCAAAAAGGATCCAAGCTGAACTAGGGTATTTTGTCCATTATTTAGAAACATATATCATGTTAAATCTGATCACAAAAATTAGGTTGTTACAATAATTATCTAATTTACTGAAATAAAATGGACAATTATAAGTCCTAATAATAAGAGCTTTTTACAACAAGAAACAACATAAGCTACTTCCTTTCCATAACTACCACTGAAGGGGTATTTATTGAAATGTGGAAAAGCCGATAAGCTCATTTTCTACGGATGATGAGCTTACATAAGCTTATGAGCTCGAAATAGTAAGTTGATCGGTTTTTCCATATTTTAATAAGCCGATAAGCCCATAAATCAAGCTAACCTAAATACCCCTTTTGGTGGTATTTGGTCTACACTATTGATAACGCTCAAATCTAACATGTTTTATTAGCGTTATTTTGATGATTGTGCATGACATTTGGTTGTATTTGTGAACATTTTACGCTTAAAAGGTGCAAAAGATGTATTCAGGTTCAGGTACAACTATGTCGAAGGAAATAGAGAAAAAGACGAAGAAAAGTCGACAAAATCAAGTATTTATGCACGAAGAGAAGTTTTCCATTCAAGATAAAGATTCATGCTATGATTATTTCCAATTTCAAGAGAAAGAGGTGAAAATGAAGTCAAGATTAAGTGCCTAAAAGAGTGTTAAAGGATGAAATTATATGCTGGCTTAGAGTTGAAATTTATGTGCAAAAGTCAGTCTCGACCCTAGGTTCACATTCCAGACCCAAGGTTGAGCAGTCAAGTCCAAACCCAAGGTTTAGAGTTCAAACCCAAGGTCCAGTAGACGTTCCGACCGCAGGTCCTAGGTCCCACCGTGGGTTCAGCCACTTAAAGTCTTCCAAAGTTGCATTTAAGTGAAGAATTAAGTGCCATTACTTCCAAGTCCGATCATATACTCCTAATAACTCATTTTCCTGCATCTTTATGACACTTTGTGGCCAAGGAACATGCTTGGTGACCAAGGAGTATTCATCTATAAATAGGAGTGCTTGGTTAAGTATTTGAAAAACCTAAAATATATCGTCAAAAAAACCTTATAATCTATCACCAAATTCTCTCAACACTTGGAGGATTCTCTCCTACCACTCCCCACCATTTCTAGAGGTGTTGGGGAGTTGGTTTGGTCTACATTAGCATGACATATAACTTGATCATTCCTACACCATAAGGTTTGATTATAGTTCAAACCAATTAAACACCACATACATCACCAACAATCCTTATTACCAAACACCCCTAAGTCATATACTCACAACATGAGGTCGATTTCCAGGAAGGTTTATGGATGGATGGATGATTTGTATTTTGGTAGTTTATTTTGGTTGGAATCACATGGTTGGAATTGTAGCATGGAATTGTAGCACTCTAATGTTTGGTATTGTTTCTATTTAAATTCAATCATATTAATGTCTTTGCTTATGTTGATCATGAGAATTCCTTTGTGTGTTGTGTTACATGTTTGATTACAATTATCTCTTTATACTAGTTTGGGAATTATGTATACTTTCGTGTGAATGATTGACTAGTTGGTTAGAGAAAGTGATTGTTCTCATAAGTTTGTTTAAATATAATTCGTGTTCTAAAACTTGTTAATTAAACATTGTTAGATTTAAAGGATGAAAAGATTTCTAATATTGTTTAATTCCAAGAAGTTGGTGGCCAAAATGGATTGGTATTTGATAATTGACAACTATTAAGTATTCAAGTTTTTAAATGAATTCGGGAATATTTAATCGCGAGATTGGGTCGAAAGAACTCGTAAGAACTAATGAAACTAATCATCTTTTTCATACATTTGATAACACAAAGAGCTAGCGTAATGGGATGAGATATAGGCCGAAAGGACTCACCCGTGAAACTTGTAGAAACATGGATTTTCTTGATATTACCCATTGACTAGAAGTCCTTGTGAAAATTGATATGTGCCTTCTATGTTTCACCCAAACATGTTCAACATTCCATCACGATTGGTTACTATTCCTAAACAAGTGTTTATGTGCTTACATCATGCTTTTATAATTGCTTTTCTTGTTGGTTTGATCCGTGACAATCATAACCATCAACTTGTTACTTGCTTAAACAATCAAACAACATTTGAGTACAACCAAGTCTCGTAGGATGACCTTGACTTACTAACCCTCTTGCTACATACGGACGAGTATACTTGCTCGTATGTGTTCCTAGTTAACCGGTAATTCTTGTATTATAAATTTAAAACCTAGTGCGAACGCATCAACTATCTTACTTTGAGCTTATTTTATTCAATCACAATCCTATAGTTTAGCTTAATTTTCGGTAATCAGAAATGAAAGAACCTAAACACTCTTTTGATGGGCGTCCCTATATGCTTCAGTAATCAAAAGCGAAAGTTTATGCAAAAAATTATGCATTGGCGGTTATGAGTCCAAAAGCCATTATAAGTGAGAAGCCATTATCGAAACTCTTACAATACAAATGGATGAATTATTATGTCCAAAGAGATGCTCTAAATATGCAAATGAATGCACTAAACGAGTTTAAACCCAAATCCATTTGACCCATAACAGAATTTCCCATTTTTGACCCAAATCCGTTTGACAGAATTTCCCCATTTTGAACCATTACATATCCCCACTTTGACTTATTAAATAACTCTAATCTTTAAATAGTGATGACTTACTACTGTGGTTTGCGTTTCTGTGGTCTTTTTGAGGGACTAGGCACAGAGGAAACATGAAATTATAGAGTTAAGAGTTCAGGTAGAGAGATTATATTCAGTAAATCAAGCAAAAACAAATGCATCATAGCCATCAAGAAACATGAGGTACCTTCAGTCCTTTGCAAGTTTGCAGCCTGTTGTTGTAGTATTTGTAATTAAAAATTACATTTCCACTTCTCAGCTTGACAACAAAAGTTAACTCGTTTTGAGCTGCATGATAAAAAAAAAGGGACTAATTAACCATAAAAATGTAAAATACAAACGGATGCACTAAAAAGTGTTGCTGGTCAAGCCAACCCAACACGACCCATTTTGCCATCGATTATTCATACCATGTAACAGAAACAAAATTCTCATCATACAATCACGTCAGGCACTTTATAATGTTACGTATAAGAATTACCTGGTCTAGTGACTGTAATGCCTCCAACCCAAATGTGTAAAAGGGAAATAATCTAAAGCAAAAGGGGAATAATCCAAAGCAATACTTGAAAAGGCACAAGACTCCGAAGTAAATCAATATCTTGGGGCTGTAGGACTTGAAGTTGTGTTAGCCGCAAAGGTTCAACTATCCAAATTAGTTACTAAAGTGTCCACACAATAGCTAGATTCTGTATTGCAATAAAAGGTGTGTGGGATGGAACTAACCAACCAATATATTGTTCATCAGACAAGTGTTTAACTTACTGTGAACTTCAACAAATGGATCATCAAGACATGATTGGGTTGAAATTGTTACATTTAAGTAGTAATGCACCAAAGTCAAGGAAGGCCAAATTTGACCCAAAATATGTATGTGAATTGGGCAAGAGTGATGGAATCCATAGTAGTGATTGAAGTGCCAACAAAAACTAGACATAACAAAGAGTTACATGTAAGGACGAGAATACTAATTTTGTTACCCAATGCAATAAAGGAACCGGTAAAGTTTAAGAATATGCAAGCGTCAGAAATGTTTCAGAAGCTATATTTCGATATTTACCTCATTGATACAAGTATAAACTTTTGTGTTCATACAAAGATGATAGATGATACATATACAAAATGTGGACTTATCTAAACCAACAAGCAAGAAAGTGGTCAACGTATACAAATCAAAATGAAGCAACATAAACTTACAATCTTATTGTCACATGTTATCATATCACCGAAAGAAACCTGAAGAGAAAAGAAATATAATGTTACTCAATAGTTTTACTAGATCTTACTCCGATACTATAATCAGCAGCCTTTGCTGCCCTAATAAGTCCAAAAAGATGCTCTATGTTGATATAAATAATGCCTAAAAACGTTATTAATATTTTTTGATACCTCTACGTTTTGATAATCAAAAATGTAAAATCATTAAACGAAAAATAATAACGTAAACAAGTATTTAGTTGTAAATATCTATTTTAACAACTTAATCACTTAAGGTATGAATAAACAAATGCTTAATGCATTATATGATCAAACGAACTTTTTCTTAATCACTAGATTTTTTATAAAATGACAAAAACATTTTATATCTTTGACAAAATTATTTTTGGAAATTAAAGGAAAATGTTTAATCCATAATAAATTTATGAATTCAATTTTTCAACCAAAAATGGCAAAAATGTTCCAGAAAAACCTTCCCTACAAAAAGACAAAGCTGGGCAACGGATATAAGAGGCGGCCCCCTTAATTATCTAGGCGGCTCCCTGAATTATTAAGGGGACCGACCCCCTATTTAAGGGGACCGCCCACGCTCCTCTAGCCCTCAGCTCTGCCTATAAATACTGGTTCATTCCTGGACTTTTTTGCTCACCTTTTGCACTCCAAACCTTCTGTTCTAAATCTCTTCTTATATCTTTCTAAATCCTTTGATCATATATTCTTAAGCATTGGTTTCTAAGTGATCCAAGCTTCTACCATCCAAGTGCAAAAGAAGAATACTTCTATCAATCAAGACTAGAAGTATTACAACTTAGTATCATCTTGTTACCTAAGTTGTTAGTTTAGTAAACTTTGTAAATCATTCATTCATTTGTGTATAAGGTGTGTATATTAATTAGATAGGTTTGAACATAAAGTGGTTAGATTAGTTTAGTGTGTAAGAAGTATAGTAAAGGTGTGAAGAAGCAAAGGTGTGAAGAAGTAGAGGCGTGAAGAAGTAGTATTAGGAAGTGAAGAAGTAGTGTATAGTTGTGAACTAGATTGTAGTTGTGAAGAAATAGTAGTGTTGTGAAGAAGAAGTAGAGTAGAAGTTGTGAAGTAGTTGTGGTGTGTAGTAGTCGTGAGAAGTCGTGAAGAAGTTGTGAAGCCGTAGTGAAGAAGTTGTGAAGAAGTCGTGAAGAAGTTGTGATTGAAGTTGTGAGATTGGTTTTAGCTACGATTAGAACTCGACATTTAGCTTTGTGTCGTAAAATTGGTGTAAGCGAAAGTTGTGTAAGGTTTTCTCGGCCATAAGGGAGCTTGTTGACATAGTGAAGAAAACTCTTGAGTTAGGTGCTCGAGGAGTGGAGTAGGGCAAGGAAGGTGTCCTTGTAGCCGAACCACTATAAATTATTTGTCTCGCGGTTCGATCTTTCCATCTCTATCTTTAATTTCATTTCATTACTTTACTTGCATTGTTAATTTAGATTTACTTATATTTGTTCATATTGTTCAAGAGTTGAGTTCACATAAATTCGAATCTAAGTTTCTAAAAGTAAACAAATTTTTTATAATAAATTTAAAAGACGTAAAACTATTCAACCCCCCCTTTTAGTTTCCCACAATTGGTATCAAGAGCCACGTCAAACAAGATTTTTAAAATATATTGTATTTTAAAACTTGAATCGATCTATGGAATCGGAAAAATATTTAGAAAGGCAATCTATGCAAAGACCACCGCTATTTGAAAGTGATGGTTTTCTTTATTGGAAAAATAGATTCGAAACTTATGTGAAATCAAAAGATCTTGATCTTTGGCATGTTATTACCTATGGTGATTTTTCCCTATTCAAAATAATCCTTTAACTAAAATAGATGAAATTGTACTTTTTGAAAAACAAAATGATGATTTGAAAAAGAAACTAGCAAAAAATAATGAGGCTAAAATGGTAATTTATAATGCATTACCACACAAAGAATATGAACGAATTTTTATGTGTCAAACCGCAAAAGAAATTTGGGATTCTTTATTAATCACCCACCAAGGTAATAGTCAAGTCAAAGACAACAAAATAGATCTTCTTGTTCAACAATATGAACAATTTACAATTCCTGAAGAGGAATCTATTGATAATGCATTTGCTAAATTTAACACTATTATCACAAGTTTAAAAGCACTTGATGAGACTTTTTCTAGCAAAAATTGTGTAAGGAAATTTCTTAGGGCATTACATCCAAAATGGCGCGCGAAGGTCACGGCTATTGAAGAATCGAAGAACTTGATGACGTTATCGCTTGATGAACTTATAGGCAACTTGAAGGTCCATGAAGAAATTATAAAGAGAGACTCGGAAACGGTCAAGAGCAAGAAAGATCAAATCAAATCTCTTGCGCTAAAAGCCAAAAAGGAACTTAGTGATGATGACGATTCAAGTGACTATAGTGAAGACGAAGAATATGCAATGGCCGTAAGAGAGTTCAAGAAATTTTTCAAGAGACGAGGAAGATTCACAAGACAACCACGAGATGAAAGAAGATCGCTTCAAAGAAATAGGAATGATAACTACGGGAAAAGAAAGTGCTTTAGATGTGGAAGCCCAAACCATCTCATTGGCGAATGTCCAAAGCCACCGGGTTATGATTACCAAAGCGCCTTTGTTAGTGGAGCTTGGAGTGATAGCGATGAAGATGAGAAAGAAACCACAAAGGAGGAGAAGTGTCTTATGGCTAAGACATCAAGTGAGGTACATTCCGAAACCGAATAATTTAGTGATGAAAATTTATCATTAGACGAAAAAGACTTAGATAGTGAATATAATAGATTATGCAAATTAGGTCAAAAAGTAATGACTAAAAACAAATCACTAAAACACATAAATAACCAATTAGAAAACGAAATACTTGAATTAAAAATTAAACTACACCATTTAGAAAAGGGTAAAGAAGTTTTTGTAGAGTGTAGAACATGTCAAGATTTTAAAAATGAAAACGAAAAACTTAAGGAAGAAATTTGCAAACTCAACAAATTTGAAAATAGTAGTAATTCACTTAAGAAAATAATTAGTATCTAAAGAATATCTGGAGATAAAACTGGTTTAGGATTCAATTCAACGGAAGCTTCAACTAGTGAAACTAAAAATGTAAAATTTGAATGTGAATCTAGTAAACAAAATAATTTAGAGTCAAAACCTAAATATATACTTTTAAAAAATAGAAAAATACCCATTGCTAGCAATAAGGAAGTAAAAAGCCTTTACAAACCATCTTTAAAAACCGAAGTAGAATCTTCTAAACCGAAATTAAGGTCAAAAACACCTCCCCTAAGAAGACCAAATAGTCCTCACCCTCGGCCTAAAACTCCTCAACCTAGAAGAAACCAAAATAGACAAAACCTCCATAATAATAGTCACCCAATGTGGAATTATTTAAATCCACCAAGTTTCAATCCTTGGAGAATACTTCCACCATATATGCATCATAGTCAATTGCAAACTATGTTTGATTCAAACAACTATGGACCAATTAGACAATGGGCACAAAGTGGCTAAATTGTCAACTCATCGGGAAATTCGGTATCGCATCTATGATTGGCTTCTATAAGTCAATATAACACCTTGAAGTATTTGAAGAAAATCTACTGAAGACTAAAAGGTACGTTTCTTTTTTAAGCTCATTGTTATAATATATAGATTAATGACTAGTTATTTCATGCCTAATTAGCTCATAATGCCTAGTTATATATATACACATAATAGCTTATATGAATCTACTTATAACCTAGAATCACTTGTTCTTTTCCCTTTGGCCCTTTTAAGCTATAACGTTTAAAATGGAAATCTTCTATGTCCACTATTAGAAAACTCATGGTGATGAAGAGAAATGAGTTAAGTGGATTAATCATTAACATAGAAGTAAGATTAGATTTCTCGCGTTAGAAAACTATGGATGAAACAAGCTCTCGTAGACTATGGCATCAAATTAGATAAGTGTGCGACAACAAAGGAGCTGTAGATGTTAGGTTATACCCCATTCAACACTCTCGCATCAAACATATAGAATTTCTTCATCGCTTCCTTATGACCATAGGATATGTAGAAAAGGGTAGCATGTGACAATAGCCTTAACCAATTCCCTTGAGCATGAGATCTTTAACAACCATTTTTTAAAATCTAGGATTAATGGTATTTGTTGTCAAAAATCTAGTATCTTTAAAAATATACAGAAACTTCACATTTTGGAAAAATGATTTTTTTTTATGACTATTTCACTTTTCTATTAACATGTTTTACTATCTCATTTTTCTTCATAATCTAGGTCCATAATTCTGTTTCGATCAAAGTCAAAGATTGGGAATTTTTTTTTCTTACCCATTCTTCATAAACACATTTTGAAATAAAACCCAATCTATTTTATTCAAATAACTTTCACATCTACATAAAAACCCACTTTCAAACCTTGTTGAATAATGCTAAAAACATTTCTTTATATCATGCATGGTAATCTCATATTTGTCATCTATATTTATGTACATGACATTTATAAGTGAACTAAGTCAAATCAAGCGGACCATGGTTTGTCTATTAAGATTTTGTTTGTAACAAGTCTAGAAGTCCATGTTATCTTAAGTTCCCATTTATTGCACATAGGCACACATTAGGATCCATCAAATAGTTCATTAATCTTCCCACTTACATATAATTAAGAAAATACTTGGTGTAGTTTATTGTTTCCTAGTCCATATATATTACTTGCTTGATGAGTATGTTTACATGTTAGATGAAATTACTTGTTTGCTTAATCTCTTTAATTAACATGTTTTGCATAAATATCTATTACATGCTTAATTGCCTCAAAGAGTTGGACTTGCTTGAAACTAAAGCCAAAAACACAACCCTTTCTACAATTTCCTGCCAAAAACCCATTTCTAGTAATCTAGGAACCAACAGATGGGCGGCCCCCTTAATTTTTAAGGGGACCGGCCATCTGATGGTCGAAGGTGCTGTTTCCTTTTCTATTTTTTAGCCCATTTCATCCTAAACTTCCCAAAATTCACAAACATATCTTATTCCAATCCATCCAACAAATTTTATCCATTCCTTAATCTCATCAATCCTACACTATAAACACTTCCATTCCTCATAATCTTCCATCATCTCATCATGCCATCTCCCATCAAACCAAAGCCAAAAACCTCAAGGTTAGCAAGGATGACCGAAAAACCCGTTTGGAGAAGAAAACATAACCCCCGAAACAAGTCCATCTCAACAAATGATGTGGCTAAACAAACAACACCTCCACCCACATTTGTTCCCAACTATACTCCCAATCCTCAAGCTCATTCCAATGAACCCTTTCACAAACCTCATCATAATAACCAACCATCCATCTTTACTCCCAAAAATACACCTTCATCTTCATCCATTAATGATTACCCAAACTCAAAAATGTCTCCACCACCAAAAGTATCACCACCACTTCCTACCAACTCACATGCTACTTCTATATTGCATATCCAAACATCCATCCAAAATAACAACCACACTCCACCATCATCACCTTCTTCCGAACACTTGAAGTTCATTGAAGAACTTAATGAAGCCCATGAGCTTAGTGCTCTTCTTGCCTTACACCTTGCTCAACTTAAGTTGGATCAACTCCCTTCTAGTTCTTCTTCATCACAAACTAACCTCAACCTCCACCTTCGTTCCAAACTACACATCTCAACCTTAAACTAACATCATTGAAACCTTTCAAAACCCTCATCATATTGGTCAAACATCCAACTTTACTTCCAACTACACACCCCAATTTCATCCACTTCCACCAAATGACCAAATCCACATTCCCACGGAAAAGGAAAAGTTCCGTTAAGAGATAAACCAAATCCATGACCGTAGTGATCTCCTTGCTATGCACCTTGCACAACGCAACAAGGGCCAACCTCCATCCTCCATCCTCCATCCTCACCCTACTCAAATTGCTTACCTCACCCCCACAACTTGAATCAAGTTGATAATCATGTCAACTATTGTCCTTGTCGTATCCTTCTTCAAAAACAAATCATTGCCTTAAATGAACATTTCACTTGGATTAAGTATCTTACCACTAGATCTCATCCAACACCTCCACTCCAAACTCTAGCACAACACTCTAACCCTCAATCAACCTACTCCGCTCCAAACTCTGTACCTCCAAACTCTCCACCTCCAAAAATATACCTCTATTAATCCAACATTCTTACCCTCACTCAACCAATTCCATCCCAAACACTCTACCATCAACCATCTAAGCATACTATATGCTTATGTTTCTTATTTTCCAAGCTTTCGTGTCGCAAGCAAGTCCGAAAGCTCTCTTTGGCAATTTAGGGCCTTTTTCTTGTTATATGTTTCAAGCATACTAAATGTCGTTGCAATGATTATGTGTTTCACATAATAACTTTAAATTAATGATTGTCTTGCTATGTGTTCTTAATATTTGTTTGCCATGATTGTTGTTTTCCATGATTGTTGTTTTTATATTCCATATTTTGCTATGTATGCTTGTACTTCTAATATTTTTGCAGCCAAGATTTCCATAGCTCGACTCCTTGGTGCCCTCGAACGAGGGGGAGCACACATCAAGGGGGAGTTCTCGTTTTGAAAAATTTCGTAACTTGTCGGCATAACCTTTTTGATTCTACAAAAAGGGGGAGAAGTAGATATAAACTCACTAAATACTTGTCTAAAAATTAATTTTTTAATTTAATGAGTTTAGATTTTGTAATCATCAAAAAGAGGGAGATTGTTGATATAAATAATGCCTAAAAACGTTATTAATATTTTTCGATACCTCTACGTTTTGATAATCACAAAATGTAAAATCATTAAACGAAAGATTATAACGTAAACAAGTATTTAGTTGTAAATATCTATTTTAACAACTTAATCACTTAAGGTATGAATAAACAAATGCCTAATGCATTATATGATCAAATGAACTTTTTCTTAATCACTAGATTTTTTATAAAATGACACAAACATTTTATATCTTTTACAAAATCATTTTTGGAAATTAAAGGAAAATGTTTAATCCATAATAAATTTATGAATTCAAATTTTCAACCAAAAATGGTAAAAATGTTCCAGAAAAACCTTCCCCACAAAAAGACAAAGCTGGGCAACGGATATAAGGGGCGGCCCCCTTAATTATCTAGGCGGCCCCCTTAATTATTAAGGGGACCGCCCACGCTCCTCTATCCCCCAGCTCTGCCTATAAATACAGGTTCATTCCTGGACTTTTTTGCTCACCTTTTGCACCCCAAACCTTCTGTTCTAAATCTCTTCTTATATCTTTCTAAATCATTTCTAAATCCTTTGATCATATATTCTTAAGCATTGGTTTCTAAGTGATCCAAGCTTCTACCATCCAAGTGCAAAAGAAGAATACTTCTATCAATCAAGACTAGAAGTATTACAACTTAGTATCATCTTGTTACCTAAGTTGTTAGTTTAGTAAACTTTGTAAATCATTCATTCATTTGTGTATAAGGTGTGTATATTAATTAGATAGGTTTGAACATAAAGTGGTTAGATTAGTTTAGTGTGTAAGAAGTATAGTAAAGGTGTGAAAAAGCAAATGTGTGAAGAAGTAGTGTATAGTTGTGAACTAGATTGTAGTTGTGAAGAAATAGTAGTGTTGTGAAGAAGAAGTAGAGTAGAAGTTGTGAAGTAGTTGTGGTGTGTAGTAGTCGTGAGAAGTCGTGAAGAAGTTGTGAAGCCGTAGTGAAGAAGTTGTGAAGAAGTCGTGAAGAAGTCGTGAAGAAGTTGTGATTGAAGTTGTGAGATTGGTTCTAGCTACGATTAGAACTCGACATTTAGCTTTGTGTCGTAAAATTGGTGTAAGCGAAAGTTGTGTAAGGTTTTCTCCGCCATAAGGGAGCTTGTTGACATAGTGAAGAAAACTCTCGAGTTAGGTGCTCGAGGAGTGGAGTAGGGCAAGGAAGGTGTCCTTGTAGCCGAACCACTATAAATCCTTTGTCTCGCGGTTCGATCTTTCCATCTCTATCTTTCATTTCATTTCATTACTTTACTTGCATTGTTAATTTAGATTTACTTATATTTGTTCATATTGTTCAAGAGTTGAGTTCACATAAATTCGAATATAAGTTTTTAAAAATAAACAAAGTTTTTATAATAAATTAAAAAGACGTAAAACTATTCAACCTCCCCCCTTTAGTTTTCCACACTCTAATTGCCCAAATGGATGCACTAATATCTACCTTTTCGATGCACTATTCATACTCATAGATGCCCTAATATCTACCTTTTCGATGCACTAATCATACTCATAAATGCCCTAATATGTTCATCGATGCAGTAAATATACAAACAGATTCACAAATAGTTCCAACAATGCATTAAACATACCAATACATGCCCAATTAGTTTCAACGATGCACTATACATACACATTGATGCTTTAATATGTCTAACCATGGACAATACTCATTGATGCCCTAATATGTGATGCCCTAACCATACTAACACAAGTTGTAACGTTTATTTCAGATTTAACCTGATGCACTAAGCACAAACACAAATGCACTAAGATGCAATTTGATGCACTGGTCTTATACACATTTAACATGATGCAACAACCGTAAACACAGATGCACTAATACAAGGTGGTGCCATAAGATTGTGTAATCTGATGATGAAAATATACACATTGATGCCCTAAGATGTCATATCATTGAATATTAAACATATATGATGCAAATTAGTGCATCGCGGTTATAAGTTCTTATTCAAACATTTTATCAAACACCCGGTAAGCAATTTTAAAAAACACATTTTTGACGCATTTTTTTGTCAAATTTGTTTCATATGTGGTAGAAAACATGATGATATTATGATAAACTTTCAACAAAACTTCAAAATCATTACATCATTGATTTTAACCTAATTAGTTAACAAATTTAGTGCACTTACAAGTGATGGTATGCTAATCAATGAACCAGAAAAATTAAGTTAAACACTTGAACGAGAAGATCAATTCATGAAGAAAACTAACCGGATTGAGTGGTATGATGTTGTGGCGGAGGTACAGTGCTGATGCCGTTGTGGTGCGGTGTTGATTGCGTGGCGATGCAGTGGTTGCACAACGGAAGATAGTGGCAACGATGGTGGTGGTGACGATGGATGTGTGTGTTTGAATCGTGAGTGTGTGTGTTTGAATATGGAGTGTGTGTGTTTCAATCAGAGAAACTAATAACTCTGTGTGTTTAGATATGATATTATAAAATGTCAATTCCTTCTTTTCTTCTTTACCTTGAACTTTCAAGTGTTTTCATAATTTACCCTGTAAATTTTTTTCTCACTTTTCTATCTAATATATATATATATATATATATATATATATATATATATATATATATAGGGGGACTTTCTTACGAGAACCATTTTATCTGCGAGAACTGAGAGAACCACAAAAAACATACATGCACGCCTTTTAAAATAAAATAAAAATACATGCAAATCATCAATAATCGTAAGTATCCACCTATGTTCTTCAATATCATCATGAACTCATCCTCTTTTTTCACAAAAACCTTACACAAGGCCGCAATATTGTCGTTGCACGCCTTATAAGAACATACATGCACACCTTCAAAGAAAAATGTTGTATTTCCAATTTTTTATCAAATTCTTTAGAACAACTATGTTTTTTTTAAAAACATATATATTGTTTTTAGAACATATGTGCAAAAATACAATTATTGAAGGCGTGCATGTATGTTTTTGATGGTTCTCTCAGTTCTAGCAGATAAAATGGTTCTCGCAAGAAAGTCTCACTATATATATATATATATATATATATATATATATATATATATATATATATATATATATATATATATATTGTCTCTTTTTATAGCCACGTGCGTTTAAAACTTTGAATCGTCTTTAATTATATTCTTTGAAATATATCCAACTTTATAGGTATGTTTGTCAAAAGTAATTATTACTGAAACCGAAGATATAGCTATAAAAAAAGATGAACCGAGTGATTAAAAATAAAGATTATTTTTATAAGCTACAAAAACTAACATTTGTTTAAGAGATTATAAAATATTATTTTTCTAAAAACTCTTATAAGTTTAAGCTGCCAAACAAAACTTATAGTAAATAGCTCATAATCTTTGAGAAATGTGATAAGAATTCTTTACTCGCAATGAAACAAAGTTGAGTAAACTTGTTGGACCAAGAGCCGGTAATGTACTGTGTAGCATGATCTTTCAAATGTTATTCTTGGAGTGGGACGTGTGACCATAAATGTTGCAAGAATCGTTATAAACGTTTCGTACGAATCTCATTACTGTCTAAGAGGCAGATTTACAAGTAATCTTTAGTTGTGGAGATTGAAAAGTAAAATGTGGAAAGTTTATTACGAAATGGTTAGGTATAGCTCATATAAGCCATTTATTTTTTGATTTTAACACGTATGTTACTTTAGTATGAGAATTATAATACTCCGTATCTCATTCTCCGCCTTGATGATTTGGTATAATGTTGTTGTTTCTTCTACTTCATCATCCAACACCAAAGGAAATAATGGTACCATTTTTCTTAATTAATTTTATGACCTTTGGTTTATCTTTTCTTGAATATGATCAATGTTTATAGAGGGTACAAAGGTAAAGACGATATAATGATACGAGCTTAATTACAAACAAATTCTATAGATAGTTTGTTTTTCAGTCTTTACTAGCAGGGTATCGCGCGTTGCGGCGGCGGTTACCCTGATAAAATTTTTCCATGAAATAAAATTTACGGGTATCAAGAATTTCGTTTTGCTCGTGCCCGTTCGGGCTCGAGACCGTTGGCTCGTGTCCGTTCGGGCTCGAGCCAGTTTAGCCCGTGCCCGTTCGGTCTCGAGCCCATTTCGCCCGTTGCCCGTTCGGGCTTGAATATTTGTATAATGTGATTTATTATTTGTATTAGTGACATTTAATGCAGGAATTGTGTTTAAGTTGGTTGTACAATATGCTTGATAATTTGTATTTGTTATGTAAGTGTTGTTTTAATAACTGTATTAATTGTATTTATTGACCAGTTAATTAATTGTATTTAATGTACATAATGATTTATTTATTGTATTTAATGTTAATATTTCTATTTTAATTAGTTGTACTTTGAGCTTAAAAACTTGTAAATGCTAGAAAATGTGTTTAATTTACTTGTACTTTTAGCTTTATAACTTGGATTACTTAATTTTAAGAGTTTTCATTATTAGTAAGACTTAATGTTTTATAATATAATATGATATTCTACAATGTAAGATAACGTTAATAATCAATTTAAAAAGGAATTAAAAAAATACATATAACGTATTTGTCTGACTAGCTTGCCAATATAAGTTATTAAGTTATGTCTCGTTTATATATGTTAAGAGCAAAAAAAAACAATTATACTATTTTTCAACAACAAACAATTTCAAATGTTCTTTTCGGGTTTTTTAGTAGAGTTGTGTTGTCACTGTTGTGTCACATCTTATTAGGCGATGAAAAGTTATGATATGTCACCCTTTCCATTTGTAAGATAAATAGTTTTGAAGTATGTTTTTGTTTCGACTGATGTCGTATATTGAACAATAATATTAGGGTGCATTTATTTTGTATATGGGTTTGTGTTAGGATTAGGATTAAGATTTGGATTAAGATTCGTGTAGGATTTGATGTAAGAATTAAATAAAAATAGGCGTGTATTCGTGCATAGCGACAAGATTTTACAATGGCAAAAAGTTATAGTTGAGATATTATGGTTAAGCGTTTCATGTAACGTTTAGCAATTTACGTTGATAAATCTTTATCATCTTCCGATAGGACAACATCATATCAGTTCTATTTTAATAAATTGAAATTGAAATATGGTGGGGTTAAAAGCAGGATTGGATGAATCTGTAAGAAAAGAAAAATACGGTAAAAATTATGTTATTTTAAAAACAACACTAGTTTTAGAAACAAAAACTATTTTTAAGACAACTATTCTAAAAACATTTTATGTGAGAAAGTAAATAAAAGATCGAAATTTAATTTTTAAAGTGGTATTTTGGAAATTAAAAATTACTCATTTTTAAGTTTTTCAAAGATTAAAAAATATATTTTTGCATTATATATTGTATAGATTGATGTGAGACAAAAATTTATAAAAAATTATAAAATATTTATATATATAAACTGAAATTATTATTGTTAATTAAAAAAGAGAGAAAACAAGTGGATCCTACAAAATATAATGCAAAACCGGCTATCCACCTTGGTTTTGGATTTGTGGGTACTATTCCCGATCCATAGTATACCAACCCCAATCCCAATCTACAAAACTCACTAAACAAACTCACCCTTAGATAACTAGATGCATATAACATTCCTATAACACATAACTAAAAAACATCATCTTCAATAACATTCCTAAAAAAGAGTACTTTGGTGTAGTGGGTGTTATCCGCCATGTTATAGGCTCGCCACATAAGCTCTTACCTATAACATTAATATAACACAAAACTTCAAAACACTCTCACCAATGACATTCTTATATCACACACACAAAAAAAAAAAAAAAAAAAAAAAAAAAAAAAAAAAAAAAAAAAAAAAAAAACACTTTACACAAAAAAAAAAAGAGTAAATATATATATATATATATATATATATATATATATCAAAAACTACACACATAAACAACCCGTTATAGCCGCAACGGTGCCCCTATAACATCGTAGCATCGTTGCACCGAGGTGCGCCTATAACGAGCTGCACACAGCTCTCTAACGCACGTTGTTCCAATGGCGAAGCCCCATATAACAAAATGAGGCTGTGCTCTATAACATGGATGGCTTGTGTTATAGGTGCCCAATTTTCCCTATGACGAGCTTGCACCGTGCTTTCTTAGAGTGCTAGGTGTAGTTGGCGCATATAATCGTTATAGGCACTGCCACATCAACTTTTTACTCTATAACATTTTTATAATACAAAACCAAAAAACACTCTCCCCAATAACATTAATACAACACACCACCATAACAACCTCACTTAGGAAGAGAAAAAAAAAAAAAAAAAAAAAACCCGAAACCAATCGCCATTCATATTCTATGACCCTATAACGCTCGACCCTTGGTGCAACTATAACGAGTTTAGCGGCGCAATAAAAGAAAAAATTGATCCTATAACATGTTATATGTGCACTTCACCGTGCACTCTTGATGTTAGCTTCTAGTCATTCATGATGAATACAAATAAATCTTTTGGCAGTTCATATATTCTCTGTACATTTATTTAGATTCATCAGTTACAATCTCCTTATGTAACTACTAACTTGCATTCGTCTTTACCAAATTTTAAACAATGAATACAGGGGATCTTTAAAAGCGAAGGAATACATATTGGTTTTGACAAAAATATCCTTAGATCTCTAATAAAAATGGTTGGCTATAATTACTACTTATTCTTCCTATTTTATATGGAAGAAATAAAATAAAGAGTTAATTACATTTTTGGTCCTTGTGGTTTACTAGGTATAACGGTTTTGGTCCAATAGTTTAAAATTAACGGAACCTGTCCAGAATCCGATGACCCGTAACAGGTTTAGTCCAATTTTTGGTCCACCGTTAGTTTGACCAATTTTGACTGTTAAATCTGAGGGCATTTTTGTCTTTTCATTTATATTGTTAAATAAAATAGTTAACTACATTATATTTGATCCTTGTGGTTTGTCGAGTGTTTCATTTTTAGTCCAATAGTTTTTATACACATGTTTATATACATTTTTACTTATGTTTTTATCTACGTTTTAATCTATGTTTTTATTTAGACTTTTATATACATTTTTATATATATATATATATAATATATATATAGGGTAGGGATACAATGAGAAGGGGCTTAAAATGAGAAGGGTAGGAAGGATTGTGGGAGTGACATGTGTCATCCCCATGCCACATCATCATGCCGCATCACGGTTACTGCATCGTGATGCAGTAAAAATTTTGGCGGGAAAAAATTTTTTTTTCCCGCTAAAAAAAAATTTTTTTTTGGGCAAAAATTTTTTTTTTTTCCCGCCAAAATTTTTACTGCATCACGATGCAGTATAAATTTTTACTGCATTACGGTTACTGCATCACGATGCAGTATATTTTTTTACTTCATTACGGTTACTGCATCACGATGCAGTATAATTTTTTACTGCATCACGGTTACTGCATCACGATGCAGTAAAAATTTTGGCGGGAAAAAAAAAATTTTTTTTTGCCCAAAAAAAAATTTTTTTTTTGGCGGGAAAAAAAAAATTTCCCGCCAAAATTTTTACTGCATCACGATGCAGTAAAATTTTTGGCGGAATGATGATGTGGCAAAGTGACACATGTCACTCCCACAATCCTTCCCACCCTTCTCATTTTAAGACCCCTTCTCATAATATCCCATCTCTATATATATATATATATATATATATATATATATATATATATATATATATATAACATTTTTTTTTATCTACATTTTTATCAACACTTTTATATACATTTTTATACACGTTTTTATATAAGTTTTTATGCACATTTTTATACACATATTTTTATACACGTTTTTATACACATTTTTAAATATGTTTTTATATACGTTTTTATCTACCTTTTATTATACGTTTTTGTATACATTTTTTATTTATTTATATATCTACGTTTTTATCAACATTGTTATATACATTTTTATATACGTTTTTATCTACGCTTTTATATATGTTTTTATATACGTTTTATATATGTTTTTATATACGTTTTTATCTACGTTTTTATCTACGTTTTTATATACGTTTTTATCTACGTTCTACTTTTTTATATACGTTTTTAAATATGTTTTTATATACGTTTTAATCTATGCTTTTATTTACGGTTTTATATACGTTTTTATCTACCTTTTATTATACGTTTTTGTATACATTTTTATTTTATTTTATATATCTACGTTTTTATCAACGCTGCTAATCAATGTTTTTATTTACGCTTTTATATACGTTTTTATCTACCTTTTATTATACGTTTTTGTGTACATTTTTTTTTTTATATATCTACGTTTTTATCAACGCTGTTATATACATTTTATATACGTTTTTATCTACGCTTTTATATACGTTTTTATATACATTTTTATCTACGTTTTTATATATGTTTTTATCTACGTTTTTATCTACATTTTTATATACGTTTTTATCTACGTTCTACGTTTTTATATACGTTTTTAAAAACGTAGATAAAAACGAATGTAAAAACGTATATAAAATGTACATAAAAACATATATAAAAGCTTAGATAAAAATGTAGATTAAAACGTAGATAAAAATGTAGATAAAACGCATATAAAAAACATATATAAAAACGTAGATAAAAATGTATATTAAAACGTATATAAAAACGTATATAAAAATGTGTATAAAATGTGTGTATAAAAATATAAATAAAAACGTGCGTAAAAACCTATATAAAAACGTGTAATAAAACGTATACAAAAACGTGTATAAATTTTAAAAGCAATTAGAAAAGAGAACCTTTTATTTTATTTTATTTTTTAAAAATCAAAGATTTTTTTTTTAAGAAAATTAGTTCTCAAATTTCTGTCAACTTATAAGAAGTTTTTATAAGTATTGTAAATTTTATTAAAATTTTAGTATTTCATTAGTATTGTATATAGATTAGAAAGCAGTTTTAGTTACTAAATCGTTAAAAATATTTTCGTAAGTTTTAAAATTCACTTTCTTTCTAAAAATAAAATTAGTTTTTACTTAAGTTTAGCTGTGATAAAATTTTCATAATTTATTTTGAATTTTTTAGATAGTTTTTAATTTCTATAAAAGTTTTTAGCTGTTAAAAGTTTATTTTTTTAGTTTTATAAATTTATGAGTTAATTACATTTTTGGCCCTTATGGTTTGCTGAATGTAACACTTTTAGTCCATTAAGATGAGGGTATTTTAGTCATTTCATGTGTCTTAATTGGTCAAACTAACGGTTAACAAAAAATTGGACCAAACCTGTTACGGGTCGTCGGATTCTGGACAGGATCCGTTACTTTTTAAACTATTGGACCAAAACTGATATACCCGGTAAACCACAAGGATCAAAAATGTAGTTAACTCTAAAATAAAATAAAATAAAGTAAATTGCAGAAATCGTCCTTGTGGTTTGAAAAAATTGCATGTATCGTCCCTGGTCTTCCATAATTGCAGGCGGCCTCCCTGTGGGGAAACTATTGGTTCGTTTTAGTCCCTGGCACTAACGATGGTTAGTCCTTCCCCGTTAGTTGATAATACTTTAAGGGCAATTGTGTCTTTTCCCTTGTGGTCCCTTTTGACTATCCCTTGTAACATATATCACACTGATCATCAAACAAACCACCACCACCATCCTTTTTTCTATCCCTTTCCTCTGAGATACAATTTTCATCACAAAAACCACCACCACCATTAATCACGATGACCTCCAACTACCATATCTCCACCTCCGAACCACCACCCAGATCATCAAACAAACCACCACCACCATCTTCTTCTCTGGCAAACACCACCTCATTTCCTTCCTCCTATTTTCTATACACAAAAACTCACAATTCCTCACTTACTCATTCACTTCATACATCAATCAAACATCTGTCAATACCCTTATACTCAACATCCAAAACCCACCACCACTTTCATTTATTCGAAAACTATAAAGAGAGAACAAGAACAAAGTTGTCCATATACTTTGTTTGTTTTGATCTGAAAAAGAAGCCAACAACGAGGCTTGCGGTGGATCTCCACTGAGGTGAATGAAAAAACAGATCTTGTTAGAATTTCTTCCGGCTTCAAGATCTTTTAACCCACGAAGGACACACGGTTCTATTCGGCTTCAAGATCTAATAAAAGGTCTCGGGTAGGTGCCTTTTATTTCGCTTTTGTGTTTGTTTGACCAAACTAAAGGAAGAATGAAATAGTATTGTTCTTGTTATTTCTTTAAAAGTTCGAAAATTAAAAGAAGTTAAGCTTCACTTAGATCTGTGATGGCACCGAGGGTGCCATTGGCCTGCTATCATGGTTCGAGAATGTCGAGTCAAAACTCAGCATCACTAAATGTGCTGAAGGAGATAAGGTTGAGTTCTCATCCGGTCTACTCCAAGGTCAAGCATTGACTTGGTGGAACAACCAGCTATAGACCAGAGGGAGAGAAGCTGCAAATGGGTTATCTTGGGCGGAATTCAAGAAGCTACTAACCGAGGAGTACTGCAGAAAAGACGAAGTGCAGAAATTGGAAGAAGAATTTTGGAACCATTTGATGGTGGGTGTAGAAGTTGACAAATACACGACCCACTTCCACAAGCTGACCAGAATGGTCCCTCACATGGTCTCCACTGTGGAGAAGCTGATTGATCGATATATTTGGGGTTTGATCCCTGAAATCAGGAGGGATGTCACTTCATCTAAACCAAACACGCTGCAAGACGCTGTAGGCATGGCATACCGCTTGACAAATGATGTGGTCAGATCTGGTGGGCTAATAAAAGGAAACGACAGTGGACGAACGCGACAAGAGGATCAACCGGGAAGCCGAGACCAGGACCAGCAGGACAAGAGGCAACGAGTAGCTAGAAACTATGGAGCAACAACTCAGGAGCGCAGAGGGTATGCAGGCCCACATCCTAAGTGTACTCGATGTAACCTCCATCACTCGGGAGACTGCCCAAGGTGCAGCAGATGCCGATAGACAGGCCATCTTAGTCGGAATTGCTCAAACAGAAATGGGAACCAAGAACGAAGGCTGACATGTTTCGAGTGTGGGAGTCCGGATCACCTCCGGAATACATGTCCTAGGTTGAATAGGGCACAGAGGCCAGTGCAGGATAACCCAAATCTCGCTATAGCAGTTTATGGAAATGACCCAAATCGTGGAGGCAATATCAGCCCAGCTCGGGGCCGAGCATACTTTCTGGGCACCAAAGAAGCCCGCTAGGACCCAAACATCGTGACGGGTACATTCTTTTGAACAACCATTTTATTTCAGCATTATTTAACTCTAGTGCAGAACTTACTTTCGTTCCCTATCAAGTTCATGACAATGACTAATGTGAGACCTAACGTCATAAGCCTTCTTACTAATCTAAGCCATCACTATTCGTTAATTTGATTGGTTTAAGCAATCCCAAAATCGGGCCAATCTTTCAAAAGACATCCTTTAAACATATTAAACTCCTTCTTTCTGAAAACTTGTTCCCTAGCTTGATTCAGTGACAGTTCTTGCTTGATGAATTGCGGAAATCAAGTTAGAAACAAGTTGTTACTCGACCTATTCAACGTAATCTCATGACAGTTCTTGTTTGATGAGTTGTGAGATTAAGTTAGGGTGCACCAGTTAAAGGTCTTTTGAGGGCTAAGCTCGAGGATAGGAAAGCTTGTCCATCAAATCTAATCACGAAAATGTACGTTTGTAGAGCGAACAAAAACTGAATTCAGGGACTGAATTCTTTTAAGGATGGCAGGCTATAACAACCCGTAATTTTTCGGACTATTATTTAATAGTGAAAATATTTATTATATATTTTCTGACATTTACTGACGATTAAAATTATAAACTAGAGGTTATCTCGTTTTCCTGAAAAACAAACCCACACGCGTACCGACATTCATATGGTTATGGCAATAATTAATTAAACTCATGTCGAGTACACATTAATGTTTTTATATCACTTTTATGAAAACACTCCTAAAAATGTATTTTTACATTTTTACTTGTGAGTGTCAAGCCGGGACATCGCGACTCACATTTAAGCTCAACGGGACACGAAATACACTGAATAAAAATTAAAAAAAACATTACCCTCCCACTTCTTTTACTACATTGCCGCCCCCTCTTTTTCTTAACTTCCCTTTGTATTGATCCTAATCACATCTTATAGTACTCTAGTCATATCATTGTTCCCTCTTAATAACCTTAACCATTATGTAAACAAAAGAACCATCATGTAGTCAACTCCCATAAATTTCATCACCTTCTAATTGCCCTCCTATGTGTCGACTAGGACTCGTATTCACACACATTTCTCTTCTTTGGAAGTCTTACAAATCTCATCACAAGTACAAAGGGTCATTCCTTGCCTTCCACTAACAACCTTGATCCAATGTACAAACACTATATCTACATAAGTCAACTAATATGGAAGTTATAAAAATCTTCTTATCCCTTTTTCATGCTATTCGATCTAATCAAGGAGTGTAACTTCATGGATATCATCACAACATATGGTGTCTAAATAGAGAATTACTACATGCACATAAATGGAGCAAAGTACAGACACGAAGTGTCGTAACAATACCCCAAAAGAAAATAACCGAAACAACTCTCCAAAAGGGTATCTTCAATAGAACATAAAGTACTAGTCGAAAGACATTAAAGTATCACAATTAAAATCAAACATATTCAAATCAGAACATAAAGATAAATCGTTCTCAAATGCAACTAAGTCTCGTCTAGTCGCTTCCCTCTACCTTAGCCTTAGAATGCTCACCTGAAAATGATGCTTAAAAACGTCAACATAGTGTTGGTGAGGTTCATAGGTTTAAGACACACAATATATCTCAGGCAACCAGTTCACTGTGATTATAAAACATAGCAGGACAGTAAGATTAGTCATTATACCAGATAACATGCAATCTCAGTCATTCAACCAACATACCACTTAAGGGACATAAGGGACGGAACGTGCCCACGATCCAAATAGCAATATCCAACATCAATTGGGACAGAACGCGCCCACGATCCAAGTTCACAATAATGGGTAAACCATACCCTCTGATCAGACCACACAAAATAATAGTGAGTAGAGCTACTACTCTCCAATTGAATAATGGGAGCATAGCTACCCTCCAAATGGACCACGCAGAATCACCATACAATCATCTCATAACATGCAATATACGTATAATAACACTTACAAGTCCATGCATTTACGACCACATAATCACAGTAACTCAAAAATATTTTAACACAAGCATCATTCCCATCCCAAGTTAAAAACCAAGTAAAAATGGGACTATGAAACTCACCTCAAACTGAGCAGTAGATAGTATGGATAGTGCTATTAGAGGTCGGCCAACCTCTCGTTCCCTTGTCTACGGAATGCATATTATTTATTTTTGGGGCTTTGCCGCATACTTTATTATATATAAAGTGCTAATATTGTGAACTGTTATGACCCGTGTGTACTGACTACCAGGCGTACTACTTTTATTATGGAAATGTATGTGAACTTATATGTTACAAATCTTGTATGGGCGGGACTTGTAACATGGTGAGTTGACAGGACATTTGCCAGGCGGATAAACACTGTATACTCACCAACTATTTTCATAGTTGACCCGTTTTCTCATGCATTTTAGGTGATTGCCAGTAAGCATATTTTATGAATACTTTTGTATAAAGGAGTCCTCACGTGTCATCTTTGGTCATTATGTAATAAAACGCTATCTTTTGAAAACCAAACATTATGTTTCAATTGCCGAGATCGGCTAGAAAAATATTCTAACCATGTACTATTTTCTTAAATCATAATTATGGTGTTGTACTATATCTCTCTGTGATGTATATTAATATGGTTGCACCTCGCGTTTCCGCCTTCGGCTTGGTGTGACACGGCCTATCCAAAATAGGGACTAAATGAGTGCAAGATTTTAAAAATAGATATTTCTGGTGTAATTAAAACGACTTAGGGACTAAATATGAAATTTGGGCAAACCACAGGGACCAACCGTGTAATATTTTCATATCCTTAAAAAGTTAAATAGTACATCAATATCCATCCAAATTATATTATTACTGTACATCAATATCCCGTTCAACTTTCAAGTGAGGAATGAGTTTGGTTGAGGACAGTGATGTATTATGTCACTTTATGGTGATGTCATCCGGTTGAATAATTTGGTAAATATGTGAATTTTAGGGCTGAGCATCGGGCCGAAAACCGACCCGACCCGACCCGTCCCGGCAAGGCCCGAAACCGAGAAGCAATAAAACTACATCCCGAAACCGAAACCGACAAGACTCGGGTCGGTTCGGTAAATACCGGGTTAATCGGGTCGGTATTCGGGACATTGGGCTAAGAACCGAAAGTGATAATATTACAAGCCCAGCCCAGTTTTCCCAGGCCAGTTTTGAGGCCATATGTATCCCAGGCCAGTTTCACAAATCCAAATACAACTACAGTTTCAATTTTCAAATACAACTACAAGTTCCAAATACAAGAATACAACTACAGTTTCAAATACAAGTTCCAAAATCCAAATACAGTAGCTTAAATGGAATCATGCTTCAAAAATCTTCTCTTTTCCATGATTGAGTTCTCCCTTTTGTTTGTCTAACCCCTCTTGAATTTCTACAAAAAACATAAAAAACAAATCACATTAAAAGATTCAATAACATTAATAGTGTCATTCCAGTTTGATCATAGTGTCATTCCAGTTTGATCATAGGTGTTCAAAACATCACTGTGTTCAATATGCAGGATCCAACAGTGTGACACGGGACAAGAATTGAACAGAGTCCTAGGTAGATTATAAGGAGCATGATCAACAGCTGCTGTGACTAGTTAGCATGAAAACACACATAATATTTACGGATATGTGCATGCATTCTTAAGACTATCAGGAAGAATTTCCCCTAACTCGAATCTGTAGGCCTACTGATTGAAAACACACCTTATAGTAATCTTGTAGAATGTAGATTGTTCCAAGGGGACAAACACAATGGTACTGTTTTGATAAAGCAACACTTACAGAGAAATCAATTAGCATGCAACAATAACTATCTAATCATCATACCCAATTTTACATATGAACATCTATTGTCTGATTATATCAGTGATGCAAAGCCAGACCCAAAAAATTTACAATGTCAGTGATGCAAAGCCAGACCAATGAGGCAATGAGGCATAGCAGATTATATCAGAATACAGAAGATCATATCAGAACAGAATATAGCAGACCAATGAGGCAATGGAAAATGAAAATCGATCAAATGTACCTCTTTAACAAATACAGCATATCAGATAGCACATATAAATAGTTTACCTTTAGCAAGCTCGTCGTCTTTCATTAAATCCTCTAACGTATCCACAGTGATGTTTTTACTTGATTTACGAATCCAATCTTGTGTGCACACCAAAGCCTCTACAATGCTAGGCGATAAAGAATTCCTATACGGGTCCAAAACTCGACCACTCGCGCTAAAGGCGGATTCAGAAGCCACGGTGGATACTTGGATGCACAAGATATCTAAAACAAAGTTAATTAAAAACATAAGTTAATTAAAAACATAATAACAAAGCACAAAGATATCTAAAATTAAATAAAAAAACATAAGTTATTACCTTTCGCCATCTTTGATACAATTGGAAATCTTGGACTATTTAACTTCCACCAATTAAGTATGTCAAACTCTTCATCATCCTCTAACTCAAGACGCGGTTCTTTAAGATATTTGGTCAATTCGTCTTCACCCCCGCACAACTTATTTCCAACTTTATCTTTAAAAGCATTTAAGAAAGAATTACCACGACGACGACTTGTGTTACTACTTTGACTTGACGTTGTTTTTGGTATGTCACTTGATACGTTTGTGCCATATTTTTCTTTGTACATGGCAAACAAGACCCTCATATCTTTCTCAACCTTCTTTACCAATTTGTCACATAATTCTTCATTGGTTAAAAAGGGAATTGGCGTCTCATCACTTTCTTCATCAACCTCCATTGGTATACAACCATTTTCTAACAAATGTCTAAACCCGTAGCCAATTATTTCCGACTTCATTGTGGGATCTAAGATAACGGCAAAGTACATATAATGGTTGATTTTTTTGTAATCACCCCAATATTTGTCATACTTTTTTCTCATTTCTTCAACCATTACCTTAAAAGACGCATGTTCTTCCCACTCACGAAGATGCTTATCAACATCAAGTACCTCACCAAACCACAAATGAGCTACGGGACATGATACGTTAGACACAAGTTCGGTTGTTTCCTTAAACTTTTCCAAAAATGCAACTACCTTCTTACAAACCTCAAAATCACCCCGCTTAGGTATTTCCTCAAGGTCTCGGGCAAAACTAGAGTTATTGAAATCATAATCAAAAAAAGCTTCTTTTAACTCAATGGCGGTTTTCAACATATCATGTGTTGAATTCCATCTTGTAGGGCATTCGGCAATCAAAAACTTATTTGAACTACAAGACTTTTCGACACTTTCTTTAAACTTAGTAACTCTTTGGCTCGAATGTCTTATGTATTTCACGGCCAATGCTATGGTGTCTACTTCTTTTTTGTATGTTTTAAGACCATCTTTGACAACTAGGTTTAAGATATGAGCCATACATCTTATGTGAAAATGTTTACCACTATCATACTTAGTTGGTAAATTTTCTATCAAGTATTCAAGAGCTTTGTCATTTGAAGTAATGTTATCAACCGTCATGGTCATAACATTCTTTATACCCCATCCGGTTATGCATTCTAAAAGTGCCCTACCAATATCCACCCCTCTATGGCTATGAATTGGTCTAAAATTAATAATTCTTTTGTGCATTACCCAATCATCATCTATAAAGTGGGCGGTTAAAACCATATAGTTCACTCGTTGACAACTAGAAGTCCACGTATCGGTGGTTAAATGAATTGTGGTGGCATTGTTACTTAGGAAATTGAAAAGGCTCTTCCTCTCATCAAGATAAAACTTAGAAATATCCCTAGTAATAGTAAAACGAGACGGCAAATGAAACCTAGGTTGCAACTTCGTGGTATATTCAATGAATGCCGGGTGTTCTACAAACTTAAACGGAAGCTCGGCAAGAACAACTAACTTAATCAACGACTTTTTAATATCTTTTTCATCATATTTCCATGTTTCTAAAGTCCCCATGCTACTACCACCCTCATCCTTCTCACCAATACTTTTTTTAAATGCAAGTTTTTTCTGTTTCTTAATTTTCTCAATATGTGTAAATAAATATAATAACATGGAAAATAATCCGGTCATATTTGCAGTTATTATAGGTTACAACAAAGTTCGTATGGTGTTGGTATATGTGTCCGGACGGCTTAACTCGTTCGGACGACCGAAAGAAGCAAGACCATCCGGCAATGGCCGGGAGGCACCTAGATCGTTCGGACAGAGCAACTGTCAACAACAGGACAAGTGGCCTTATCTCTTGACAGATGGCAGCTGCAGACACCGCCGCCGCCGCCCCGGGATTTACGGGATTGTGTCTGGGACATGTTTCCTGAAAACCCGGCGCCGCCATTTCAGGTACCAAGGCTGGGCACTATAAATACCCAGCTCATTTACTACTCTCAACTCACTAATTGATTAGCATTTACTTTATACTACTGTTCATAGCCCTTCGAATATCAAATACTTACTCTCACGCCGGAGGTGGGTCCTGGGATAGCACTCGGGGCGAGCCTAACGCGTGTTGTTGTGTGCAGATACCCGAAGGATCTCCAGTAGACGAAGAGATCGACACACAGACCTCTCGGAAGAACATCTAGCTGGTTCAACCGAAAGGCCTCTCTTATTTGTCCGAAGTGATTGCAAGAAATTACTTCAACAAATTGACGCCATCCGTGGGACCAACTAATCGATCTACCCAAAGGCCGAGATGGCTGGTCCTACACACTTGAAAAGGAAAATGATAGACGCCAAGGAGGAACGGATGAACATCCCGATCAGCTTTCCGGCCATCCTCCCGGGAGACGCATCGGACGAACCTCTGATAGTTGAAGCCGAGGTGGAGGGTTACACTATACGAAGGATCTATGTAGACCAAGGTGCTTCGGTTGAAGTAATGTATGAACACTGTTTCGAGCACTTGTGCCCCTCCATCAAGGCCAAGCTAAAAGAAACCAACACTCCACTGGTAGGATTCGCGGGGGAGTCCATAAAGCCAATAGGGAAGATCGAATTGGAAGTTTGTTTTGGAAGCCAAGGTTTATGGCATCGGACTATGATGAAATTTGCCGTGATAAGATCTCCTTCTCCATACAACATTATTCTGGGACGCTCAGGTTTGAAGAAGCTACGGGCCATTCCCTCAACTATCCATTCGATGATGAAGTTCCCCACCCCTAAGGGCATAGCAACCTTAGTCACTCGGTCAGTAATTGTTTCGGAATGCCGCAAGTTGGAAGAGAAACAGATGATAGAGAAAGGAGCAAGGAAGGGACCTCAGAGTGCCGATGTAACAGAGAAAGCTCCGAGGAAAACGGAAGCAATAATGGTACATCCGGCTTATCCGGACCAGCTGGTAACCATCGGAGGAAATTTCTCCTCGGAGTGCAGAAGACAGCTAATCACGCTGCTCAAGAACAATCAGGACGTGTTCGCATGGGAACCTGCAGATATGACGGGGGTACCCCGACGGATTACCGAACACACGCTAAATGTAAACGTCCAAGATAGGCCGGTGGCACAAAAGAAGAGAACCTACTCGGACGAAAAGAACCAGGCCATTGCCAAAGAGGTGGAAGAGTGGGTAAAGGCTGGAATAGTTCGGCCGGTGCGATACCCCACATGGATTTCGAACCCAGTTTTGGTGAAGAAATCCGACGGCAGTTGGAGGATGTGCATCGATTTTAAAAACCTTAACTCGTCTTGTCAAAAAGATTACTACCCGCTGCCCGACATTGATTGGAAGATAGAGTCAGTTATGGGATTTCGGTATAAATATTTTTTGGATGCTTATAAAGGATACCACCAAGTGCAAATGGCCAAAGAGGACGAGGAAAAAACGGCCTTCTACACCGAGCGCGGGACGTACTGTTACACCAAAATGCCGTTTGGGTTAAAGAACGCTGGGGCCACATACCAACGGTTAGTGGATTCAGCCTTCCGGTCGCAGATAGGAAGAAATCTCGAAGCTTACGTAGATGATATGGTCATAAAAAGCAAGACTGAAAAGGAGTTGCTGGCTGACATAGCGGAAACATTCGACAACCTTCGGAGAATCAATATGAAGTTGAACCCCAAGAAATGCTCTTTTGGGGTAGAGGAAGGAACATTTCTGGGATACATGGTGACATCCGAAGGAATCAGGGCAAATCCGAAGAAAACTAGGGCTATTGTGGACATGCAGTCTCCGAAATCACTCAAAGAGATGCAGAGTCTAAGCGGTAAGCTGGCGGCTTTGAACCGGTTCCTATCCAAGTCGGCAGAAAAAGCGCTCCCATTCTTCGAGACGTTAAGGAACATTACGAAAGAAAATCAGGACGAGTATCGATGGACGGACAAGGCCGAGGAAGCCTTTCAAGAAATGAGGAAAATGATCCTCGAATTTCCCTATCTGGCAACTCCGAGGCCAAAAGAGGATCTATACGCATACCTCTCGGCGTCGGAAGGGGCCATAAGTGGAGTGCTTCTGGTAGAAAGGGAAGGGAAGCAAACCCCGATACATTATGTTAGCCGAACGTTGCACGAGGCCGAACAGAATTACGCTCCGGTCGAGAAGTTAGCTCTAGCCCTGCTGCACACATCTAGAAGACTTCGGAGATACTTCGAAGCCCATCCAATAAAATTCATTACCAATCAGCCCATAAAGCAAATACTGAATAAGGCAGAAGCATCCGGGAGGATGGTCAAATATTCCGTGGAGTTAGGAGTTTACAACATCACTTATGTTCCCCGAAGCGCGGTCAAAGGGCAAGTCCTCGTGGATTTCATAACAGAAATACCCCTGGGGACATCCGGTCGTGATACGAGGGAGGAAGGCAAGGAGATATGCAACATCTCCAATCAAGAACAATGGGTGTTGTATACTGACGGAGCCTCCAGTAAGTCAGGTGCCGGAGCAGGCCTAGTATTGGTTAGCCCGGATCAAACGGAGTATACCTACGCCATTCGGCTAAACTTCAAGAGCACCAACAACGAAGCAGAGTACGAAGCCTTGCTGGCTGGGTTGAGGGTCGCTCAAAAGATGGAAATCCGGATATTGGAAGTCAGGGTGGACTCCAATTTGGTAGCAAGCCAAATTAATGGAGATTTCGTAGCATCCAAAGATAGTATGATAAAATACCTGGCCAAAGCCAAAGAGCAGATTGCATGTTTTGATAAGTTCAAAATCCTAAACATCCTAAGAGCCCAGAACCAGAAAGCCGATATACTCAGCAAATTAGCATCCATGGCTTTCGACCACCTAACAAAACAAACTACAGTTGAAGTTTTGGAAAGGTCATCAACAGAAGAGGAGGTAGTCAATGCCATTGTAGAGGAAGAGGAGGAAAATTGGATGACCCCAATCATTCGGTGCAAGCAAGAAGGCATTTAGCCGGAAGATCAGAATGAGGCTCGGTCTCTCCGAATAAAGATAAACCAGTTCACTATGATAGACAATGTGCTTTTCAAGAAATCCTATTTGGGACCGATGCTGAGATGTGTCGGGCCACTCCAAGCTAATTATATCATCTGAGAAGTACATGAAGGAGCATGTGGGATGCACTCCGGGCCGCGATCCATCGTGGCAAAGTTAATGCGGCAGGGATACTACTGGCCGACCATGCACCGAGACACCAGGGAAGTGATTCAGAAGTGTGACTCCTGTCAGATTCATGCACCCGTTCCGAGACTCCCAAAAACCGTACTCACTTCAATAATGGCTCCATGGCCCTTCTATCAGTGGGGCATGGACGTGTTGGGCCCCCTGCCAGAAGCTCCAGAAAAAATCAAGTATGTCATTGTGGCTATCGACTACTTTACTAAATGGATGGAAGCCAAGCCGTCGGTCCGTACGACCGGGAAAGAGGTAAAGAAGTTTGTCTGGGAGAACATAGTATGCAGGTTCGGTTTGCCCAGGGTGATTATCACGGACAACGGAAGCAATTTCATTCATGACCCTTTCAAAAGTTGGTGTGAACGCCTGAACATAACCCAGATAAACATTGCTGTAGCCCATGCTCAGGCCAACGGATTGGTAGAAAGAGCAAACAAGAGTTTGATGAAGGGGTTCAAATCAAGGCTGGGTAGAGAAAGAGCCGGATGGGTGGATGAATTGCCGAATGTCCTGTGGGCACACCGCACGTCTCTGAAAACAAGCAATGGGGAAACACCATTCAGCCTTACATATGGTAGCGAAGCAGTCATACCGGCGGAGATAGGGATGCCAACCTTTCGGACCATGATGACCCAGGAAAAAGAGAATGACGAGGGAATCTGTTTAAACCTCGATCTCCTACAAGAACGAAGGGAGATGGCCGCGATACGAGAGGCAAAGTACAAAAAGAAAGTGGAGCAATATTACAACCGAAGGGTTCGTGCCGAATCGTTTAAGGTAGGTGATTTTGTGTACCGAAGGAACGAAGCAAGCAGGGTCGAGAATCAGGGAAAGTTAGGACCCAATTGGGAGGGACCCTACCGGGTCGTGGAAGCATATCAGACTGGATCTTACAAGCTAGAGACAATGGAAGAAAAGGAAGTGCCACGAACTTGGCATGCAGTTAACCTTAGAAAATGTTTTTTGTAAATAACCTGAATATGCCTAATGTAAACATCCGAAAGGAGTTTGTTTGATTATTTTTAATGACAAAGTGCAGTTATCCCACAGTTGGAGGGAAACGATCCATCTTATGCATTGAACTCTTGTGTTACTCATTGTTTTCCGAACATAATTAGAAAATGGCCACCCCGAGAGGTTCACGCCTTCCGGGGAGTGTGTGGTCAATGTTCGAAGTCCTGGCGGAAAGGCTGAAATCATATTTAGAACATAAGTAGAAAGTGATCCCTCCGAGAGGTTCGTGCCCTCTGGAGATCTTTGTGATCATTGTTCATTGTTTTCCGAACATAATTAGAAAATGCCCCCCCCCGAGAGGTTCACGCCCTCCGGGGAGTGTGTGGTCAATGTTCGAAGTCCTGGCGGAAAGGCTGAAATCATATTTAGAACATAAGTAGAAAGTGATCCCTCCGAGAGGTTCGTGGCCTCCGGAGATCTTTGTGATCAGTGTTCATTGTTTTCCGAACATAATTAGAAAATGACCCCCCCGAGAGGTTCACGCCCTCCGGGGAGTGTGTGGTCAATGTTCGAAGTCCTGGCGGAAAGGCTGAAATCGCATTTGGAACATAAGTAGAAAGTGATCCCTCCGAGAGGTTCGTGCCCTCCGGAGATCTTTGTGATCAATGTTCATCGTTTGCTGGACATAATTAGAAAATGGCCCCCCGAGAGGTTCACGCCCTCCGGGGAGTGTGTGGTCAATGTCCAAGATGGTTAATACTCAAAGAGAGACGACCACATAATCATTCATTGCCTCTTGAACATAAGTCGAAAATGACCCCTCCGAGAGGTTCGTGCCCTCCGGAGAGTTTGTGGTCTGTGTTCGAGGAGGAAACAACCTTGCGGTCTAGGCGGAAAGCGTCGCCGAAAGGCACAGGTAAAGTATTACAGACATATATATAAACAAAAAAAGAAAAAAAAAGCAGAGAAGAGCCTTCTTGGGAAGTGGCAAAACATGACATTACATAACTTCTAAACATATGAAAGGCATTAGGGATATATCAGTTTGTTATGACATTCATCCGAATCATTAACTATTTACAAATTAGTCTTACGGCCCAAGGGCCTTACATCAAAAATTGTTCTTAAGTATTTCCTTCGAAAGGGTCATTCTGGAATGTTGTCTTCAAGCGGAGGGACCTTCGGCGGAAGAATCGTTCGGTGCAGGGTCAGGAATCAGGTCCAGTATTTCCGACAAGGGTCTATCCGCGGCATCGCTCACCTTCTGAATATATGGATATTCCATGGAAAAGAGGCCATCATACAAAGGGTCGAACTTTTCGTCTGCCTCCACATCCAAATCATCTATATCAGCCACAATTGTGGCCACATCCTCCGGCTTACGACCCACGGAGACGGCCTCCAAAAACCCAGACTGAGAGGACAAACTAAAAGGCTCAGCCAAATGTTGTTTGTACTCGTGACTGTTCAAAAGCCGACGAACCACTTCCGGGATGAACTCCTTCACCAGCTTATGACGTTCGACCTCCGTTTGACCGAGTTTAACGGCCAAGTCGGCCCTTTCCTTATATAGCTCAGAATTTTCCCCCTCCTCAACAGCAAGTTTGTCCTCTACACCTTTTGTAACACCCCCAAATTTTGTTTAGTGGCAGCGGAAAAGTAATTAGGGTGTTACGGTGAGGATCGAGTTAAAATTTCAGAAAAACGGTCCAGAATAGGCGTTTTGAAAGTTATATGTCATTTGAAATAATAGTTTTAGTATAAAAGGAAAATATCTGAGTTGAAAGTCCCACAAAAGTGTGGTAATTTGGAAGGAATGACATATTTGATTTTACACCAATTTATTTATCAGAGTAAAAGATGCCCGCTCCGTGTCTTGCCCTGCTCCGTTAATTACCTGAGATAAACATGCTTAAAATGTCAACACAATGGTTGGTGAGTTCGTGGAGTTTAATAGAAAAGAACTTTCTTTCAATAGATTTTAAGAGGTGTACAGTGATTGTCGCAATAAATAATAGTTCTTCATTAAATAACAATTTGTGTTGAATAAAATCCACAAGTAATTCATGTATGATCTCCAAAATCATAAGTTTCAAGTTTTTAAATGAAAATGAGCTACGTTGTTATATGCTCGAAATGATGTGTTGGGTCAACTTTTAGAAGTAACAATATACCAAGTATTTTGGGTTGTCTTTTGTAGAATTCATAATTTAGTCACATATGATAACAACTAAGGTTCAAGTACATGATTCATAATCATAACACATAGTAAAAATATTAATCTAGTGTCTGAAATCTATCAGTGTGGAGTGGTGGTTACTAAATACAGCTGTATCCTATTATATATGAAACATTCATATATTCATAAAGTTATATTGCCCTAAGCCTCATGACACGCAAAACGTTAACAGAGTACCGTAAAACGGCAGTGTCCCATCAGGGTTACTGATGGGTGCTTTTAGCCCTCATGTAATAGGTGATTTGCCAATTCCTATTTTTCTCAAATATAGTGTATCGCGACTAAATACGACTAACCATGTAGGCATTCCGTCCAAGTATTTAGTGGGATAGGTCGTCAGCCTCTAACAGGTTTCGAAGCTGTTCACTATATTCGCGCTCACCGCAGTGATTAATGGCTCATAATCGAGGGACTTTATGGCAATAAAGTAAACTTAGGCAATATAGGTTTCAGGGTTCATGAAATATGCGTAATTTTAGTCTTGGCAATTATTTCTAGTGAAATGTAGAAATATCATAGTAAAGTTAACAGTACATTCAGTTGTTATGTGAATGCATATAATAAGTCTCAATATCATGTTACGGCTTGTTATCTTTCAAACACAGTGTTTCAGCTAAGCAAGCAGTTTGCACATATAACGAACATATATTCCTCTCAAAGGTGATTCAAACATGTAAAGCATAGTGGATGATTTTGAGTAAATCATGAGAGTTTTATATAAGTAACTTAAAACAGTTAAAGCATGTATCTCCCCCAAAAGAGTTATTAAAAACAAGTGTTAAAAGTAGGGGCCACGACTCACCTGGAGCGTATCTGACAAGGCGAAATTATAAGATCAAGTAAACGATCACGAAACTTCTTCAATACGAGACCTGAATATAAGCGAAGTCTAAGAGTCTAACTTACTACTAATAGCGAATGTGGAAATGAGAAATCGTATAACGATTTGATCAGTGATGTGAGTGTGATGTGATTAAAAAAGTTAAAAATATGATATATCTATAATATTATCTTGATTCTTATCTCAATCGACCCAAAATATTACTTTCTCAAAATATGCTGAAATAATATGCAAGTGAAGTTACTAAATTTCTAATAACGAAACTTTAATAATGCATAACTTAAAATGTAAAATGCATATGAAGTGAAGGGTGGAAAATGAAAAATAAACTAAGAATGTCAAGTGGAATTAAATAGGTCCTTGCCCTTTTCAGATTTTATACTTTTTAGTCTAACCGCGATTGCGTTACGTCGTTAGTCCTCGGTTAAGTCCATAGTCCAATAATAGTCCAAAAGTTGTCCATATGTCCATATAAAGCTTGAAGTTCAATGATATGTCAATTTAAGTCCTCTATAAACTGCTTTCACAGCTTCAGTCCATAAGTTTCATAGTTTGGCGGTTTTAGTCCCTCAAGTTAGCTCGCGTTACGTTTTTAGTCCAAAAGTGACAAAATGGTGGGGAAATGGTAGGCGACTTTTTCTGAGCTATTTTTAAGATAAAAGAAGCTTATTTTAACAGCTTATTTGGTTGTTTGCTTATTTTTCCTACTAATGGGCCTTAACGAGCCAAATGGCTAGCCCGTTAACATGTTTTGGTCTGAGGGTTTTTGGAGCGAGTTGAATATATTAAAAGTCCATTTTTATCATCACATTTCATATATAGAAGTGCCAATACTCCAGCTTATTTATTAGCTTGTGAAACAGTTTAATGGGTTATAAACCCATCTCGCTACTTTTGTTGTTTTATGAATGAGTTTTTGTGATTTACTTTGGCTGTTTTTAGTGGTCGGAACATGAGTATTTCTACAAGATGTTTACATGAAAAATGTAACTTGTCATGAGTTCAAATGGTTTGTGCGAGAATAGGGCATGGTTATTAAGGTAGATCGTGAGTTATGAAGTCATTTTCTAGCCTACTTGGACTGTTTTACATACATGCAAAACCCCTTAAATATTTCTAAGTGTTTTCACATATGTTGTACGCTTAATGTTAATGTCCTTTCTACGTTCGTATGATGTTTAAATGGAACATGTAAGTATGTGTGGGATGTGTGTGTGATTGTTAAAACTCCACAAGAGTGAGTTCGACATTTTACATGGTTCAAATAAATTAACGTGTGCTCAAAATATAGGAGTGTTATACGTTCGAGTGGAGAAACAAAAGATGGTGCATGCATGTATTTTATTTTTAACGTGCACTAGGGAGTGAGTTTGATTCCTAGCTCATCCTCAGTGAATGGTTGTTACTTCTTGTGGGTTTGTGAACTCATTCTCCGTGATAAGAATATGTTAAAGAAAATGATACGTTCGAAAGAAATATGCAAGTGTGAATGTGTGTATGTGAGATGAGAAGACAAGAGAGAGGCTAGATACTTACTATACTTTCAAGGTGATGAAGGTGTTGTGGCAGTCGAGTGGAACACAAGAGCATGACAGTAAGCTTATCGAGCTTGGATGCATTTTTACGTGTTGGATCCTTCTACTCGACTTACATCCCCAACAGAGAGATACATGTTTCTGGGTTTTTATGGTGGTTAGTGAGAGTGAAATAAGTGAAGAGTAGGCAGTGTAAAGTAGTCAAATGAAGGGTAGCTTATATAGAAGAACTTCACACGTTTTTATTGACTCTTTGACTTCCCAAATCAATTATTGAAGGACACTGTAGCCGAATGGACACCTAAGTGATTCTACTGACAACATAAGATATTTAGGTAGGTGTGGTGTTGATAAGATCTTATCTTTATTTGTTGTGTTGTATATGTATTCATACGTTTGTATGTTAAGGTGCTCAAAATTGGAGCTAGCGAGCTTAACTCCCCCACTGTTGTCCTATCCATTTTCTAAACATTCTAATATGTTAAACATAGCATTAGTGAGACGTAGAAATAATTGGGTTTCGATATGGTTGGGTTTCGATGGGTTACTTATGTCGGATTGGGTTAAAATGGGACCAACAATTCGTCCTTCAAAACCCTAGAAATACTTGTTATCTAAATCTGAAATTTGGCACGCATGAAGTCTAGTGGGTGGTGGGTAAGTGGTGCAAAAACATGGACGAGTCGTGTTTGATAATCGGAAAAACTCGAGTGGTTTTGGAGAGGATTTAGCAGTCGGTTTATGTATGAAATTGCAAAATAAGAGTGGGCTGAGAACGTGGGTAAGATGAGGTGGTGATTGGGCTGTGATGGGCTTGGAAGAAAAAGGGCAGCCCATTCGGTTTGTATTTAGTGAAAGAAGAAAATATAGTTAGAGTAAATTGTGTAATTAGTGATAATTAAATAGTATTTAGTGAGATTTGTAATTTGTGATTTATGAATTATTAATCCTTGTGAAGTGGTTACGTTTCGAAATACATGTCGAGAGCTAGTGTCGTTATTCGTTAATTGTTGGGATGTCGTGTTATGATGAAAATAATATATCAAGAAAATTTTTAAATTTCCCCGTAAAAATGGGATTTAGTAGACAGTAACTCGAGGTTATTATTAATCAATGAAGATTATTACGATGGATTTTTACGGTATCTTACACCTTTCAACTCGGTTTCCAAGGTCCTGATTCGATCCGAAGAAACCCTCCTCCCTTCATCCCTCGCCTGTTCCAGCTGAGAGAGACGACCTTGGAGATCCGATTCCCTCACTATGCAGCTTGCATGCTCATGCTTCAACTTCCGAAGCTCTTCAACCTCTCGAGCGGTCTCTTCGCATCCCTCGTGGGTGCGGCGCAATTGTTTGTATTCTTCAAGGAGGGCCTCATATCGGCCAAGAATGTCCGAATGCGCGGCCGCACCACGACCCAATAACACCCATCCTCTTTGAAGAGCTTCCGAATCACCCAAGCTCTGAAAATAAAACTCCTCTCGAGGAGTAGGCAGGTTCATCATCAAGTCTTTACAAACAACCCCTCTGTTCAAACGATCCCCTCTCCTGACTGACCAATCCGGGACAAACACCGCGGCCGGATCACCCTCGGCTACAACTCTAACCTTGCCATGTCCAGAAGCCTGTACGGAAGGACCCTTTGAAAGGAGAAAGAGATAATCATTGTCAAAAAAGTGTAGAGCAATAGGAGAAACGCAAGATAAACAGTTAAACGGCTTACCAACATCAGCGGTTCCGGAAGCAAAACTTAATCCTTCCGGGCGGCTCCCAATGTCTTCCGGGCGAAGTGACCGGATTGGGAGGGGGTTTGGGATGACCTCGACCTCCGGCGATTCCGGTTCCAAATCCACCACGGGAGTTTCTGTCGGTCTACGCCTCTTGGCCGGACGGGCCGCACCACTACTACCCTCGCCAGGCCGAACTCGCGCTCGCACCTTTTTGGCCCCTGCCCCCCTCTGGGCTCGCAGAGCATCCCGGGTGGCGTTCTGTTTTTGTTTTCTGCGTTTAACCTCCAAGACCCGAGCGTCTGCCCTTTCTACCCTCATCTCCTCGGCCGATTTCTCCGGTATGTCTGCATTCGAAGGGGCAGGAAGAGTCACATGCAGCTCATGAGACTCACCCTCACGGTACTGATCGCCCCTGACCATTGAGACACCCTCACGAACCGTGGGGTTGATTAGATATTCAGACATCAACACAACTGCAAAGGGAAAAAAGAACACAAAATAGTTAGAAACAAACATACTTAATGAGAGTCAGTTGGGAGCAAAGACGAATATAGAAGTTGTACCTTTGCCCTCAGCATCCTTAAGCGCAGCCCGGTAACCGGGATGCTCCCACTGCGAGGTCAGCCCCACGGCATAAAGAAAGCCCCGAGGAATCGGAATAAGGTCAATTATGTTTGCGGCCAGCTTCTCCGCATCCGCAATGCTGAACTCGCCATGCGGATACGGGTCCGAAATATCAGAATCATGATGCCTCCAGGGCATGGCAAAGGGGACCGCTCGCCTATCTATCAAGAAAAAATCATCCTTCCAACCTTTCAGTCCGGTTAGAATCTCCCGGAAACAAACCTTCCTCTCCTTCCCGCTTCGCTTCTCGAAGGAAAACCAGTGACCTTGCTTGCTCAACTTATAGAAGGTCCGGAACAGGGAGGTGGTAGGAGCGACGTCCAAACTTTGGCTGTACACCTCGAAAAGCGTGGCACGGTGTAAGCCCAACGGCACTAGCTGAGAGAGATGTACCTTGTAATATTTGATGATGTCCAACAAGAAAGTGGAGAAGGGCACGCTAAGACCACCCTCGTAAAAGTATTCCACGTACAGACCGATGGCATCACCCGACAATTGGTCCATCGTCATATGTGCGGGAGGTAACCTCGGATGCAAATCCCCCGGTATACCCGCATCCGCCATCACTACATATAAACCTTCCTCGTTCAGTTGAGAGGTATACTTTTGAATATCGAACTGAGGAAGAAACCCCTCGACCTCTTGAGTTTCTTCCTCATGAATCGAAGAGGGAGAATTAGACATGATTAACCGAATGGTGAAATAAAATCGTTCGGACTTGAAAGAAATGGGCCTCTCGGGAAGATGCTTCGGAAAGTTGTCAGAACAAGAAATTACAGTGGTAAAAAAACCGTAGAAATGACGCTATTTATAGGCGAGGAAAAGAATGTGAAACGACATGCCTTGTCAGCGGGTGAGGTGGCATCTCCTCACTCGTGCGATGCGTGCGTGAACACGTGTCGACATCTCAGAGCCCCAGTAAAAATGGCGGCTATCTTTAAAAAGAGGTAATAACGATTTTTGGCAGTTTATGCATGACATCAGCCCATCGGATTCCGAACAACCCAAACCCTTCGGAATTAATAGAGCCAGACTTTAAATTTTTTAGAGTATCACACTATTGGCGAAACCAATACTATGATACTGGGGGGGACATGTTGGCGTATGTGTCCGGACGGCTTAACTCGTTCGGACGACCGGAAGAAGCAAGACCATCTGGCAATGGCCGGGAGGCACCTAGATCGTTCGGACAGAGCAGCTGTCAACAACAGGACAAGTGGCGTTATCTCTTGACAGATGGCAGCTGCAGACACCGCCGTCGCCGCCCCGGGATTTACGGGATTATGTCTGAGACATGTTTCCTGAAAACCCGGCGCCGCCATTTCAGGTACCAAGGCTGGGCACTATAAATACCCAGCTCATTTACTACTCTCAACTAACTAATTGATTAACATTTACTTTATACTACTGTTCATAGCCCTTCGGATATCAAATACTTACTCTCACGCCGGAGGTGGGTCCTGGGATAACACCCGGGGCGAGCCTAACGCGTGTTGTTGTGTGCAGATACCCGAAGGATCTCCAGTAGACGAAGGGATCGACACACAGACCTCTCGGAAGAACATCTAGCTGGTTCAACCGAAAGGCCTATCTTATTTGTCCGAAGTGATTGCAAGAAATTACTTCAACATATGGTAGATAGTGCAACTAAAAAGTTACTTATCTAACTCAAATTTTGAAATTTCGTTTCTATTGTATGGACTTAGGGGCGTTTGATTTCGACTTAATGGACTTAATATGAAAAAAACTGAATTAATTAAGTCATATGAAAACTGTTTGTTTGTAACTTAATAGAGAAAATAACTGAAAATATTAAGTAATAAAACTGAAGTTGTCTGCATTAAGTCATTTAATAATTAAGCATGATTTAATAAATTTTTTTAACAAATAAGCAGTTAGCCTACTGTATTTGTTAAAAGCAATTTCCGAAATCATTTTTTTTATATTTAAGTTGTCATTTAATAAAGAAAAGGAAAAGACCCGTCAGATGGTTTTTGACCCATCCGAAAGGATTCCCCCCAATTCTTGTTGTATAATCTCAAAGTAGCTAGCCTAGCCCTCCTCCTTTGACAACACTTTCCTAAACTCAAACCTCCATTGCAGTAACAATGGCACTTTCTGATAAAATTGAACCAGTAACATCACTTGTTGCTGATAAACTCAAACATTTTGCAAAATCTACACAAGACTTTACCAACAACATCCTTGACAATTTTGGTTTGTCCAAACGACGTCGTCCGGTATTATCACCACCTTAAAAAAATATATTATATATGTTTTTTATTAAGTTTGGTTTATATATGTTTGATTATGAGTGTACTATTGTGATTTATTATCTATGTGTTGTTCTGTTACTCTTGGGCTAAGTTTCGCAAAACTAGCCGCGAGCGGTTGGTAGTAGCTGTTTGTTTTATAAAAGTGTTTGGTAACGCAGTTGTGCAGGTATAATTTTAAATTGTAAAATGACGTAAAGCTAAACCACGTTGCTTTTTTAACGTTTCTGATAAAAGCATTTAGACAATATAAAAAAGAAAAGCTTAATGCTTGATGCCAAACAAGCATAATTTTAAACGGATAAAGAGAGAATGATAGCTGGTCAGGGCCCGGGGAAGTCGAGCCTTATTTGGGATGTAGGCCGCCGAGTCTGCTGGCCATCCCAAGGTGGTTCACCCAACAAGGTTTGAACGCTTGTCTCTTCTGAGACTTTGGGGACACCTTATCCCTAGGCCACCTTAGAGATGGTTAAACAAGCATTATATTTTAAACGCTAATAGCTAAACTCAATAGCCCAACATTTTTATGTAACTTGCATTTATAAGATTGTAACTAACAGCTCCAATGTATTTTACCAAAGAAAGTAAAAGTTGCAGTAATTGTTTGAAATTTGCATAGTTTTTGTTCCAGTAACTAGTTCCTCTAAAGAGGTAACTATGCTTGTGGTTTTAACTGGTTTACATGTAAGTTGTTACTTGTTGCACTATGTCTTCTTTTATAGTGTATGTATGATATTAAATAGGATGCCAGAGCCTATCAGTTAACTGGACTAGTGTAGCTTTTCTTCTTAAATGGTAAATGTGGTGTTGTAAGCAACTTTTTGACTCTACTAGTCTAGGGGGTGGTCCGCGCATAGTGCGTGTTCAGCATGCTTGAGTACACATTTTCTGCGGCCTTTGACTAGTTGATAGCAATTAGTGGGTTCAAATCCTAGAGGATACTTCAATTTATGGCATATAATATTGTTTTTTGGCAAAATTTCGAACCTTATAAATGGCGTGTGTGGTTTTTCAAGGACTACAACTTTTAATGTTTGACTGATGATCCTGACAGTTATTTTTGTTGCTGTGTCACGAGTTATGAATATCTTATATGAATTACAAACACTTATTTTTGGTTGTGATTTCATTTTAGTTGGAGTCGAGCATGAAATTTATCCTTTAGAGGTTGTCATTTTTACTTGTTCAAATGGAGGAAGTATATCTTTTGCCGTTTCATACTTCCATTCTTGGTAGTAAGATATATCACTTGATATCCGTGGTGTACCATATGTTTAACAAATAATTCTGCTGTTATGAGAAATTAATATTGTTTTTAAACATAAAACTCTCCGTCACAAAAGAATTATAATGTTTGAACCTACATGAATGTTAGTGAAGGTAGTTGATTATTAGTTCAATGCTTGAATACCCTTCCATACATCTCTGCATCCGTGTAAGAGCATTACTGTCCAAAATATAAGTTTTACACCTCTTCAGTGATATGTTTTCAGATTGAAATCTTGAAGCGGTTGCAACGTGAAGCATTCTCAGATTTAATGAAATTGAGGGACAGACAAGACAAAGTGGAACGAATACTTTCATTTAAGGCATCTAAAGGAGGTCCCTTTGATGATGTCAGCACACGTGTAAGAGGTGAGGTAGAAGTATTGGGGCTGCTGTTGATGATTGATAGAATGCATGAAGAGAATCAAGATGCCATTAGTCGAACAGGAATTAAAACTGGTGTAAATTCACGGTTCACTTTTGAAACCACAGTTCGGGAAAATGATTCTCTCACAGCAGAGTTTGTGGCAAGTGGTAAAGGGCAGCTTGATGCTTTTGCTAGTCCACTTTCATTAGCTAAGGTAGTTTATGCTGCAAATATTAATGATTGGTGCTCGTTGGTTGCTGTTCCATTGGGAGCTAAATGCAGTGATGTTGGACCCTCAAAAAGCTCTCATCAGGTATTTATGAAATGGCCCTTTTTTTGGATCCAAAGTTGGTGTGGTGCGTATACTTAGCTAATTAGGTAATCGCAAGACTAATTTACTCACTGGTACTAATACAGCTGTACAAAGAATGTTAACTATAGGTTAAAATTTTCAAATTAATTATCAACAAATTTACATTCATTTATCTTTTCTTGAAAGTTACATTCATTTATCTTTTCTTTAAATCTACATTCATTTAAGAAGTTCTTCGTCTTTTTCTTACATTTATAAGCTCAAGAGAAAACATGTTTAAAGATGAAATTTTGGTTTTCGGGCACTTCCTGCTACTCAAATTTTTTGACAATAGCACTCTTCAATCTTTATACATCAGAGGATTTGTGCTTTATGGTGATATATGTCAACTTTCTATACACAAGACATTGTATGCTTGTATAATTGCATTTTACGACGCCTGCATAACATATGCTGCACTAATTTTAATGCTTAGAAGATTAGTAGATGTCCCAAATTGGGCGGGTTGGGTAATGGGTTAGAAAGGGTTTTGGGTCGAAACGCGCAATCTTTAAAACGGGCCGAGTTGGGCTGACCCGCCAACACATGTTTGTTCAATTTTTCACCAACATATAATGTATTAGGCGAATGTCAAACACATTGAAGTATACCTTAGGCGAGTTTTGACCTGTTCAACCCATTGGGCCCATTTGGTCTTTATCCGAGGTCTTAGGTTTTACCTTTTGGCCTGTTAGCAGTCAAACACAACCTGAGTCAATCAAAGGAACATGGGGGCAAAACGTCATCTCTATAGGTCCGCATATCATGCATCCTCTACCTAGTTAGATTGTATCATAGACTACGCTGTATCAGTCTTTTATTAAGCTCGAATTACATCACCTGCCTTTTCCTTTATTTATCACGCAATCTTAATTTTGAGATAAATCCCCTTGCTTTTCAGGAACGTGGCCTTACCGGTCATTCATTTACAGGACCTTCACTACTAAATCAACACATTGGTAGCGGGATCAGCGTTACTGTAAAAAAGTCCAATATTATTGCTTCCTTAGCTCAATTTGTATCTGTTTTGGGAACTCAACTAGATTCTCAAGGAACCACGGTTTCCTTGAGCACTTTTGGGCAACTCGTATATCAAATTTCATGGAATACAAAGCTCTCTGTTTTGGGCCTACACCAAGTACCCAAATTTTCAAATCAGCATGCTTCCCTTGGCCCAATTGCTCTACCAATTGGCATCTTTAGACATAAAGATCCATTTTCTGCTTCGTTAAGGTCAACAGCTATGGTTGTTGAGTCAGAGCTTGATACAAGCACTAGAATAGAAGGGTGGGTTGAGATGAATAACTCGGGTACTAGACATCTACAATGGGGTGCGTCGATATCTGATCTACCTGAAGATGATTTTGGATGGGGGTTGAGGCTTGGTGGGACAATTGAAGGTTTGAAAGATTGGGATCATTATCAGGTTGAAGGGTTCTCGAAGATAAAGTTTGGAGAAAAGTTTTCGGTACAGCCGTCACTAGTGTATGTGAAAAACGGTTCAACTCATTTTCCAGCGTTGATGATGAAGTCTAGTTGGTCTTTTTGGTCTAGTTAATGTAAGCTCCACCTATTCTCAAGAATAACCCTTCATTTCAGCGTAGAGTTAAAGATTTGAGAAACCTTCTTTTAGAATATGATCAAAGTTCAGAACTTACAGCTCAAATTATTAAAGGAATCGAGTATACTTTTGATTTATTAGATTTCAGTGTGCAAGTACAGTACATGAACCAAATGTTTACCAATGTGGAGCAAGTATTTAAAGCCATGGATCACTTTAATCACTAAGAAAGCAAACACAGATACAAGTGCGCCAATATATAGAATTAATTATATTTTACGTTCATGCGATATGCCTAAAGCTATGAATTTGGTTTCTTGACTTTTTGTTGAGTTTTGTTATGGATTTGGTCCCTCTTAGCATCTTACAGTTAAATCTCATAACTTGCACTACACATGAGGGGTGGTTCGTCTCTTCTATCCCAAGAAACATTCTTGTGCATCGAACTCAAACTTCACGTGTTTTTAAAAATCACAACTTTCTTATGATTGAACCACCTCCACCAAACAAGCATATTCAACTGAAACTTTTAGCACGAATTGAAACTACAACTGAAAGAAATCAAGCACAATGACAAGAAGAATTCGGATATACACACATGATGCTTAAGCGAACCTGAACACAAACGGCAATCATAAGTACACGACCCCTAAACTAACCAAATCAGACACAAACTTATAGATGACATCGTCCCAAATTAATTTTAAGGACGAACAAATATATCAAAAATTCTAGCCTCAAAGTTCTTTAAACTGAATGCAAGATGCAAATCAATGTGACAAGTGACACGACATTATCTTTTTCATATGTCCCTCGCTATAAGGTCCGGTCAATTGTTGCATTAAACCCTTTTAGACAACTAACTTTTAAATTCTAACCAAGTAAAAAGAGAAGCGTGTGGACC